>CAXHJY010001688.1:75000-85000 GCA_964016885.1 Eledone cirrhosa
AGCAGATTCATCATTAGTGTTGTAATGCAATTATTTATGTGAATGACAGTTTTGGGCGTCGTTATTAATGTTGCTATGTTTCCGTTTGACTTATTGGTGCAGATTTCCTTGTTTCTATGGTTACATCCCCAATACTTTAGACACCTACAGTAATAGCTAATAAAATAATTCCTTGATTCACATCTATAAATATTTCAATATTTCACAATGTATTCTAGATATACTGAAAATGTTTATATCGCGGTATACAAACAATCACTGGATTTCAAAGAAATATGGCAGAGTTTAAAATTTAAAGCTTTCTCGAGAGATCACCATCCTAATGACGTTGGGCACTGGATGTGACCATTCTCAAACTAATCATTTTATTCACATAATACTAATTCAATCTTACTGTAGTAGAGAAAGAAACCTTAAGGCAAGTCGAGAAAAAGATCAACATTTAATTCGCCTCAAAAAAAATCTATGTATTTTACGCACCTAAGCATTTTGAAAATCCTTTGTGCATCAAATAGATATATATGGAGCAAGGTGACCTATAGTGTCTTGCTGATAGAACCTCCACAAACACACTAACACGTACATAAACATACACACTCGCAGACATGGACACTATTACCACACACATAACTACATACCCACACACACACACTAATACACGAACTTAAAACACACATACACACTATCAACACCACATGCTTTTCTTTTTGGGCCCCACTCGGTCACGAATGACCAAGATTTTGCACCTAGAAAGTTTTCCTCTGAGGCACAAGCCTGGGCAAGGTTTGTTTTGTGGAAGACCAGTAGTCAACCATGAATACCATCTTCCTCTCTCCACGCCACCGATGTCTGAGTGAAAGGCAATGGCCGATAAACTTGGCACCAGTGACGTCGCACCATTGGCATCTAAAATAATACAGTGGGTCCCTGCAATGCTACCGTGGGCCTCCTGTGGACAACTTACCATTGGGCATCCTGGACAGTCCGCCACTGTATGTATATATACATACAGAAATATCGATGATTCCTAGCAGACAACTGATGATGGATAATACACTCTTTCGCCCGTAACTTTTTTTATTTTCATTATACCTAAATGCAACCACACAGCCCACCATTTTATTCATATATATATATATGTGTGTGTGTGTGTGTATTTCTTTTTCTATGGGATGTAAAATAAAAACTGAAGAAGTTTACATGTACCGCTTGACCAGGATTGAACCCAATACCAGGATCTTCATCGTCCCTAGTACCTACCGCTAATCCGCTAATCCAGTTCCCCAGTGAATTAACAACCCAACAAGGAACTGGGCATATCAGAGTATTGACAATATCATACACCTAAACAACATATGTACTTGTCTATACCATACTAATTCAAACTGCCTGAAGAGGTCACAGCCAAAGATGGCTGTCACTGAAATATATAAAGCAGTAATAAACGAAGCTAAATTTTAATCATTTGACTTTTATTTAACTTTATTTTACACTACTCCGGAGTAACCAAACCAACCTGCGCACTTCGTCGAGTGCTCCAGCCTGCATACTGAGGTGTTGGTATACAACCAACATAAACTCAAAATCTATATATATATATATATATATATATATACTTAGGGTAAACATTGATGCAATTCAAATCAAGCACTCAACGTACTTATTCCACATAGGGGAGATGGAGTAAATATCGAATAAGGAAAAGCGAAGTTGTTTCAGATGTTCAAGTCTTTTAATAATAATGCTGTGATATATATTTCAATGGCGACAGTGGCCACACTGTTCTGTGTGCCAGTGTCGCGACATCGTCAGACAGCTTTTTACATAATAAGGTTATGTTTCCGAGGCAATCCAAATTGAATCGACATGGGAACATGTGCTTTTGGGTTCTTCATCCGTTCCCCTGTAAGTACCAAATCACCCCCACCGGTCTGTGCAGGCGCAGTTCCAAAGGAAGTTGACCATTAGCTACCGTAGATTTCAACGAAATTCCCTTAGTCAGGTCCCCCTCTCAGCCAAACAATGACCCATTCAAGCCTGCACCATAGTCTACTGCTACCCATCCCGTCTGTGGCAGTCAGCCGAAAGCCAGAGGGGATGGGAGAGTGTTAGTATTTACAGGTCTCAATACTACCTCTCACCAAGCATGGACAGTATAATTGACTATCAACCTCTAAGAGAAAATATACTTAATTCTAGGTATCATGGTTTCACATTGGAAGTTATGAGTGAGAGTTGGAAATTATAACTAAAAATTAACATTCAAAATTGAAAATCCTAAATCAAATATCAGAAAATAGAAATTAAAAAATTAACAATTAGAAATTAAAAGATTTTTCAAGTGAGAATCCGGATTGAGGTGAGTAAAAAAATATAGATTGAAGTGAGTAAATAATATTCAGAGAGATGTTTAAGTAAGAAGTTTTGAAAGGGGTATTAATGTTACAGTTATATTATCTACACACTGAACGATTGTACTGTACAGTAGAACGGAGGGTAAATTACAGTATGAAGGGTAGTAGTTAGTCGGGTACATAGTTAGAATTTCCATCACATGGAACAAAACCACCCAAAAAACCCGTTCCCATGTCGATTCAATTTGGATTGCCTCGGAAACATAACCTTATTATGTAACAAGCTGTCTGGCGATGTCGCGACACTGGCGCACAGAACAGTGTGGCCACTGTCGCCATTGAAATATATATCACAGCATTATTATTAAAAGACTTGAACATCTGAAACTACTTCGCTTTTCCTTATTCGCTATTTACTCCGTCACTCCTATGTGGAATAACTACGTTGAGTGCTTGAATTGAATTGCATCAATATTTACCCTAAGAATTTAGCTCCAATTAGTTGAGCGCTCTATGATGTAACCGATATGGTGGAGAAAAGAGGAACCAGCCACGAGCTACACCCGGAAATTGCCTCTACCATGGGGATGGAAACCCCTGACATTGTACGGACATAATAATAACTTTCGGCAGGATAAACACGCGGAATCAAGTTGGAAGAGGTGTGGTAGATGCTTACGACTGGTGGCATTTTTGCTAGAAAGCACAGCACAATACAGCCAAATTTTTATCTCAACCTAGTGGGAGATTATTTCATATAAAAGTTTACATATATATATATATATACATACACATATATATACGTGTTTTGCAACCGGTCACTTTCAACATATCATATGTTGATTTAAAACTGCACTATTCACAAGTGTTTTTTAACTTCATATCATGTCTTCCTATTTTATCTGATGAAAACACAAATGTCATCGCATGATGATATTTGTTTTTGAAATGCGCATAATACAATACATGGAACTCTTTTAACCATCTTTTGATCTTATATATTATATATATATATTAAAGTTATTGAAAGAATTAATTGACCCGCGTGCATATTATTTTATTATTTTATGTTTTGCGATGACCTCCCCTTTCCGCTTGATGGCAGTGTGAGATTTCTCATTGTGAGACTGCTGGAATTTCAAATTTGGCGGTCATTCTAGCACGGAGGGGTACCATCGCTGAACATTAATATCGGTAAGGTTGTTTTTATATCGATATTTGTCGGGCATCCACTGATGATTTATAAGTGCCCACCTACATATATTCCTACGGACTATGTGTCGGCTTCTACATAACCAGGACATTATTTTCCCAATTTGTAGAAAACTTATAATGAAACGATCCTTTGGAAAGAGAGATGTATTTTAATTATGTCTCATATAAAATAATACAACTAGCTATGCGCAAAATACGTATAGTTAGCACCCCAAACGTATAATTGGGATCATACTAAGGTACATCCTAATGTTTGTTGGGTGAGACGGAAGCCGGTTGGAGTATAGCTTAAAGCTTTCTCTGTTAATGTATTAAATATATATATATATGTATATATATATATATATATATATATATATATATATATATACAGAGGAGGGAAAATAGCGAGATAGATATCAATAGTTAGAGAGATAGCTTGATGAATGACGCTCTGTGTACTTTTGACCGTATAGCAACTCTCTAGCTTGGTCGTCATGTATTACACTTATTGATTAGTCTGGGTTAAAAACTAGCAGACGGTATTAATTATGAAAAATATTTATATTCAAGAAATAATATGTTTTGTCTTAGAGTCCATTCACTCATTTAATCACACCCACACAAAAGTATATTAAAAAGAAAACTTCGGTTTCATGTAGAGATATGATACAATATATATAATTGATGCAAAAAGGGTTTTCAAAATGCTTAGGTGCGTAAAATACATAGATTTTCTTTTGGGGCGAATTAAATGTTGATCTTTGTCTCGACTTGCCTTAAGGTTTCTTTCTCTACTACAGTAAGATTGAATTAGTATTATGTGAATAAAATGATTAGTTTGAGAATGGTCACATCCAGTGCCCAACGTCATTAGGATGGTGATCTCTCGAGAAAGCTTTAAATTTTAAACTCTGCCATATTTCTTTGAAATCCAGTGATTGTTTGTATACCGCGATATAAATATTTTCAGTATATCTAGAATACATTGTGAAATATTGAAATATTTATAGATGTGAATCAAGGAATTATTTTATTAGCTATTACTGTAGGTGTCTAAAGTATTGGGGATGTAACCATAGAAACAAGGAAATCTGCACCAATAAGTCAAACGGAAACATAGCAACATTAATAACGACGCCCAAAACTGTCATTCACATAAATAATTGCATTACAACACTAATGATGAATCTGCTACAAAACTATAATTAAAACATCTATAAATATATTTTCATCAGTGCTTACATAATATTAATTCAAGCAGAGTCGCATTTGTTATCAACTCTCTCTCTCTCTATCTGACTCTCTCCCTCCCTCCCCCCCTCTCTCTCTCTTTCTCTCTGACTCTCTCTCTCTCTCTGTCTATCTCTCCCTATATATATATATATATATATATATATATTTATATATATCTCAATTTATCTTATTTCTCCTTCTTTCTTCTGATGAAGGACTAGCGTCCGAAACGTTAAGACCCTCTTCCTGCCATATCAAGTATTAACCTAATATATCCCTTCCATATACTGTACCGATTATATTGTTTTTCTGTTTACCTTTTACATATATATATATATATATATATATATATATATATATAGGAAAAAGTATGACCCCCGACGGCAGAGCTCAAGTCGTTTCGACAGCTATTTCTGGACATAGCTGGAGTCCAGAAATAGCCGTCGAAACGGCTTGAGCTCTGCCGTCGGGGTCATACTTTTTCCTGTTTCCCACTCTACTACCCTAAGTATTGAGGACTCCGGTGCATTATGGTCCATCTGGTTCCTTACCACAATTCCTTTGTTATATATATATATATATAAATATATCTTTCAATCTCTCTCTCTCTCTCTCTCTCTCTCTCTCTATATATATATATATATATATATATATATATATATATATATATATATATATATATATATACATTTATATATATATATAGCTGTGTATAATGGTAGCTATGGTACTTCCATATGCGGTATGCCAAAATTAGCACTCGATATTCAGCAGAGTAGAGTGTAGATAGTATTAAAAAAACGAAAAATCAGTGATGCATCTGGACTTAATTTATTGCGTGTTACAATTGTTTCGCCGGCAGGTAGCTCGAGACATGGTCCCTGTATGGATCTGGCTGATTCTACGGCTGCAGGTTCTTTCAGACACGGGTAGTTCGTTCAGCGCAAATTTAATCACAGTGATAAAATTTGCTCCGAACGAACTAGCCGTGTCTGAAAGAACCTGCAGCCGTAGAATCAGCCAGATCCATACAGGGACCATGTCTCGAGCTACCTGCCGGCGAAACAATTGTAACACGCAATAAATTAAGTCCAGATGCATCACTGATTTTTCGTTTTCTTTATACTATATATATATATATATATATATATATATATATATATATATATATATATATATATATATATATATATATACTAGCAGCAGTACCCAGCGTTGCCTGAGTAGGTAAAATAATATCTGCTTTGATGGAAAGGTGTTGATCTTAGCGACTGCTTCTCGATGACTCATCTATGGCCACACACAGGCCATGCGGGGGAGGGTGTTGATGACCTTTATCACTGAGAAACGCGGGTGACTGACGAAGGGGCATGCTGGGGGAGGGAGGTAATGACCTCTAACACTAAGCCAAATTTCCTCACGCTACTTGATTGGAAACCGATGAATTCTCAAATACACAAATAGAAGCTCAGACGACGTCAGTGGCCATCGTTTTGCATTTGACCATCTATAAGATGTGCAATGATAGGTTCTATCGTAGTATAAAAGTTGAACCAAATAAATTCATTTATGTGTGAGGTGGAGCCGAAGTTTCGAATTTGCACGAAATCGGTTGAAAAATTTGGGAGCTAATGATAGGTCGCCGTCCCTGAACAAAAAATGCAAAGTGTAAAGCTACTATAAGATGTGCAATGATAGATTCCATCGTAGTATAAAAGTTGAACCAAATAAATTGATTTATGTGTGAAGTGGAGCTGAAGTTTCGAACGAAAACGGTTGAAAAGTGTGGGAGCTAAAGCCGAAAAGGCGGAAATTTGAGCGAAAGGGTGGTATTTTCCAATATTTAAGCGGCTGCCACGCCGTTTCTGAACAAAAAATCCAAAATGTAAAGCCACTTTCAGACGTGAAATAATCAGCTCTAGCGTAGTGTAAAATTCGAATAAAATAGGTTGATTAATGTGGGAGCTAGAGCCGAAAAAGTGGAAATTTGAGTCTGAAAGTGGTATTTTTGAATATTTAAGCGGCTGCCACGCTGTCCCTGGACAACAAATGCAAAATATAAAAGCATTACAGGATGTGCAATGATAAATTCTATTTTTCTTTAAAATTTAAACGAAATCGGTGGCAAAATGTGGGAGCTAAAGCGAAAAATCTAATTTTTCGATACCTAAAAAAATGTGACCCCCTATCGCTTTTTATCTGTAGAATGACCCAGGAATGAAAAAACGATACGCTGATATATGGAAAATACTGCCCGATGACTAATCTATGAGCCTGTAAAGTTTCATGAAAATCGGTCGTAAGATGTAAGCCCCTATAGGTGATACACAGACACACAGACACACACACATATATTTAATTTTATATATATACAGATATATATATATATGTGTGTGTGTGTGTATGTGTGTGTGTGTGTGTGTGGCACAAAACTTCGGAGAGAATAATATCGATTCTATTTTCCCCATTACTTGTCTGCTACTTTTTTCTATTGACCTTGTAAGGATGAAAATCAAATTTGACCACGGTGGGATTTGAACTCAGGATTTAAAGAGATCAGCCAAAGAATCATAAGCATTCGTCCGACGCCGTATGAACTCTGCTAATTCACTGTCTTGAAATGTACTAAAAATTAAAACGGAATATTGGACTACATAGATGCGCAACCCATGAAATGAAACAAGAAATCGAAATGGTATCCGAATACGACAAAGAGAAAATATAGCGAAATCGTACCAGATTCTGAATCACACCACTAATTTATATAGCCGCGCTGATGGCAGAAACTAGTGTTCTGTGAGGAAAGGTTAGAAAACAGTCTTGTATTCCGCCAATCCATTGTGTCTATTAATATGTCACGTTATTCTCAACTATTGAGTCCTCATAATTACTTTTAGAGACGGTGGCTTGGCAGTATCAGTAGATGGTCGGACGCCATGCTTTGCAGCAAAGAGTTACGGTCCTTTATGGTCTCAGTTCAAATCCCGCCGAGGTTAACTTTGCCTTTCATCCTTACGGGGTCGATAAAATAAAGTACCAGTAACGCACTGGCATAATTGCTGGCCTTGTACCAAAAGTAGAAATAATAATTACTTTCAGAGACAATCTCCTATCATATTTCAACGCAATAAATGTCCCTCTGTAAATCTGGTGTTTTTTTTTTCCTCTGTTAGCTCACATTGTTGAGTTAAATTTCTGTCAACGAAGAAAAATACAGCAAGTAACATATGTACTGCAAGTTGAATCAAAGACATATTGCATCTATATCGTTTATTCTCGTCATATTTTTTCATATTGTATTGATATTTACATTTGTGGAGAACCGTATTCTGTGTTGTAAGTTTTCTCTGCAAATGTAGAAGCTTTATTATAACCACAAAACTACTACTACTACTACTACTACTACTACTACTACTACTACTA
Source organism: Eledone cirrhosa (assembly GCA_964016885.1). Classification (NCBI taxonomy): domain Eukaryota; kingdom Metazoa; phylum Mollusca; class Cephalopoda; order Octopoda; family Eledonidae; genus Eledone; species Eledone cirrhosa. Next base: position 83,208 of record CAXHJY010001688.1, read on the forward strand.
CTACTACTGCTACTATTACTACTACCTTTATTGCTGTGAATGGTCACGTTTCACAGAAATTCGCACAGGAAACATGTACTTTCCAAGAAAAAACAAAATATTTGTTTAAAAAATACGAAATTATCTCTTTCAACAGACGATTACACTATCAGGAATCTTGCAAAGCAAATACAAAAATAAAAAAATCATGAATTTTTTTTCTTTTCCTTTTACCAGCATCACATGGTTTCGGTACATTTTAACATGTTTTGTTTTTCATTAGATATGATAAACGATAGTTTTTTTTCCTTAGATCTTTTAACCTTACATTTATTTTGGCAAATAGTCATTTGCAAGAATTACACTGGTTCCTAGGTCACTGTCCCAAGAGCGAAGGTAGTGATACACGCCTCAGTCAGGGGTAGCTATAACATGAATAAACACGTCCCAAAATTATTTTGGAATCTAAACAAAGGAACAGAATTAATCTCACAGACACAAGTTTTATAATAATTGCTTCTACTGTTGGCACAGGCCAGCAACTACCCAGTACATTACTGGTACTTTATTTTATCGACCCCGTAAGGATGAAAGGCAAAGTTAACCCCAGCGTGATTTGAACTTAGAATGGCAAGGGCCGTAACTCTATGCGTCAAAGCATAGTGTCCGACCCTCTACCGATACTGCCAATCCACCGTCCGAATTTTTATAATAATAAACACAAAAATAACATTCAAAATAAATAAAAAAAGAATAATGCTGGAAATATTACCTGAAATGAAATGTTAAACCAAAGCATAGTCTATGTGATACGGTGCGAAATATGTGTATGTGTATATGTATGAACCTGTAACTTCCGGAGGAATTGTAGGGCCGCAGTACCGATATATGGTGTTTCTAGGCTATTTTTAAATCTGACGAATACAATCTCATCTCCAATACTGAATACAGTAGATTTATTCCAGAGAATGAGAGAGAGAGAGAGAGAGAGAGAGAGAGAGAGAGAGAGAGAGAATAGAAGTGAGAAAGAGATATAGAGGAAGAATCGACCCCAGTAGTAGACTGATACTTTCAGTCTAGTACTCGGGTCGATGTTTGAAAGGCAAAGTTGAATGTTTGAATATTTGTTTGAAAAGCAAAGTTGACCTCGGTGGGATTTGAATTCGGAGAGCAGAGAGCCGAAACCAATGCTGCAAAGCATTCTGACCTTCTAACAACTCGGTACATTCACTAACTCGCAAAACTTATACAAATGCAGTATACCAAAATGAAGAGCTTGACTTGAGGCAGTTCTGAGGAATTGTGGAGTGAGGTGTGTAACAGTGGACAGTGATTCCCTGCCTGAGGGTATACTTCCTTTTTGCTATTCAAATATTGAATTATCTCCCATATTCCGTTGCAAGAAGAAATTCCTGGGTAATATGTAGGAGAACGTCTACTCAATACACATGAGTGTATCAAATGGTAGAGTGTACTTTGTTTTTACCGCAGAGCACTATGCCTAGAAAAGAACAAATGATTCACCTTTCCCGAGTCTACAAGCTCGAGTCCGTGTATATCGGATACAGAAACCCTAGGATCGCGGCCTAGATATTGGCCTAGAAGTCGATCATTCGTTTGTTATCACATCAAAGCACACATCTACTGACATGTGATGAACACAACAGTATCTTGAAATAATATGGTCTGTTGGGGTCTGTATGGACAATCAGATGCTAATAAGCCTAAAAACCACAATCCCTGTCGTGTATGGGCTGGGGTCAATCAGACTATATCTACAGGGTGAAATGTCAAGAGGTGACACATATAGAGGT
>CAXHJY010001688.1:90000-102500 GCA_964016885.1 Eledone cirrhosa
CAATATACATCACATATAACATACAATATATATCACATATAACATACAATATACACCACATATAGCATACAATATATATCACATATAACATACAATATACATCACATATAACATACAATATATATCACATATAACATACAATATATATCACATATAACATACAATATACACCACATATAACATACAATATACACCACATATAACATACAATATACACCACATATAACATACAATATACATCACATATAACATACAATATATATCACATATAACATACAATATATATCACATAAAACATACAATATACACCACATATAACATACAATATACATCACATATAACATACAATATATATCACATATAACATACAATATATATCACATATAACATACAATATACACCACATATAGCATACAATATATATCACATATAACATACAATATACATCACATATAACATACAATATACATCACATATAGCATACAATATATATCACATATAACATACAATATATATCACATATAACATACAATATACACCACATATAGCATACAATATATATCACATATAGCATACAATATATATCACATATAACATACATTATACATCACATATAACATACAACATCTTCGCTAGGTTTCTGTAAATTCAAGATCGACAAATTCCGCTTGCAGGGGTCTGCAAGTTAATGGCTTTTGACGACAGAACAAAGAATTTACTTCGTCACCAAGTTTTACATTCTCTAGCCTCGACGGGTGTGTTTGCTAACAATAATTTTCGCTATAGACACGTGGTTTTCCCAAAGGGAGGTAATCCCCGTTTTGGCGGTCAATTCGAAATTTTGGACAAAGAAATAAAATTCCCTTAGACAAACCGAATTAAGCACTCGACCAGAAATTATCAAACAAACATAAACAATTAATCAATCAATAGAATTGTCTATTTAAATTAATCATATATATATATATATATTAGAGGCGGGAAGCCGACGGCTGAGCTCTTGCCGTTTCAACAGCTAGCCGTGGAGATCACGACTCTTTCATAAAAACATGCTATACTCTCCCAAGTATAGAGTACAATGATGAGTTATGGTCTAATTAGTTTCTTACTGTATCCATCGTGATTTTATATATATATATATATATATATATATATATATATATATATATATATATATATATATATATATGTATATATATATATATGTATGTATATATATATATATATATGTATACGTGCACAGAGCATCATTGTTGTTGTCCCCTCTCTATACTACTAACTATATTGTATCTATTGTGTGAATATGTAGGTATTTGTGGTTATTTTCCTGTTTGCTACTACATTCCTGACTCACTTATAATGTCTTACCACATAATGTCTCGTGTGAAGGTATTAACGAGAAGACATTATTTCAAAGTTAGCGGGTATTGGCAGTATCGGTAGAGGGTCGGACGCCATGCTGTGCAGCATAGAGTTACGCCCCTTTATGGTCAGAATTCAAATCCCGCCGAGGTTCACTTTGCCTTTCATGCTTACAGAGTCGATAAAATAAAGTACCAGTAATGTACTGGGATAATTGCTGGCCTTGTGCCAAAAGTAGAAACAATTATTTCACATTAGCAATAATGTGGCTAAAGGTTTCGTTCTTTTGCACAGACAACATATATTGTCAGCTAATGACCTTCCTTTTTTAAGCAGTAGGTACTTGATGAAGATTTCTTTCCTGGATCACATTGAGGTATTCTTTGATGTTATCACCATGTCAGGCACTTAGTATGGTTTCTCTTCATTACTTATGTTTGTATGTAAATTAAGCGCTGTCTTAGCAATAGTTAAAAGTTGGTGGGCTGGTAAAAAACTCTAACTAAATGTTTTAGTTGACCATAATATTGGCAGAAATAATAACAGAACACACTCACTGTTTGGTTTGGGTTGGTTTTCGCTTTTATATCCCTATAGATTTATATCCATATAGTTGGCAATCGATGTTTATCATTGATTGACCAACGGTTAAAAATATATATATATATTTATATATATTCTCTCAAAGTTCTTTCATCACACACCTATGACATCATCAGTTTCCTCCCGTTGAATTGTAATGTCTATTCTATTTTTTATTTATTTATTTGACAATACAGTGAGTGCGTTTATTATTATTTCTGACAATATTATAACAATATGACCATCCCCATATATATATATATTGTTATACTTGGGGAGGGTCATATTTGTGTAATATTGCCAGAATTAATAACAGAACACACTCACTGTTTGGTTGGTTTTCGCTTTTCGCTTCTGTGTCTTTTATATCGGTAATCTAATTTATTCGGTCCTCAATGTTGCCATTGACTGACCAACGGTCAAAAATAATACAATATAGACACAAACACATATATAGACACAAACACATATATATAGTTTATCAAAGTTCTTTCGTTGCACATCTGCAACATCGTCAGTGGTGCTATTGTTTCCTCCCGTTACATTGTATGTCTACGCCATCTTTTCAAATGTATTGTCAAATACATTATATATATATATATATATATATATATATATATATATATATATATATATATATATATATATATATATATATATATATATATATATATATACAGGGTGTCCCAAACAATGGATACATACTTTGATTAGAATGACGTTGAATTGTGTATACCTATTTGGGGATACATTGTATATGTATAGAACTGTTTTATTTTTCATTTCAGCGAAATAGTGATGTTTTCATACGAATGAAACAATTCTAGTCCTGTAGAAGTCATTTCTATATCAATGAATGTTGCTTACACTCAACAAATGTATTGAGTACCATTTTTAACCGAGTTACCCCGACTTTAATCAGGATCTCTCCATCTCTCTCTCTCTCTCTCTCTCTCTCTCTCTCTCTCTCAATATATATATATATATATTGTACACACACACACACACACACACACACATATATATATATATATATATATATATATATATATATATATATATATATATATATATATATATATATTCATATATTTATTTTTATCATGTGCATGATACATACCATATATATGTATATATATATTAAATATATATATATATACAGTATATACAGTATATATACGCACACACAGAATATATATATATTATATCTGCAGTTGTTAGCGAGAGATGGTGGATGTAGTTTTATTTAGTGTGACCATTACAATGGAACCGCTGTCGCTGGGTTTGAAATAAAAAATAACAGCCACAGTTTTATAGCGCTTCTTTCACAACGATTACCGCATCTGTTGATACTGCTGCACGTGATGTTGGTGGTGTGGTGGTGTTGGTGGTGTGGTGCTGTGGTTGTGTGGTGGTGTGGTGGTGTGGTGGTGCGGTGCTGTGGTAGTGTGTTGCTGTGGTGGTGTTGGTGGTGTGTTGCTGTGGTGGTGGTGCGGGGCTGTGGTGCTGTGGTGGTGTAGTGGTGTGTTGCTGTGGTGGTGTTGGTGGTGTGGTGCTGTGGTGATTTGGTGGTGTGTTGCTGTAGTGGTGTGGTTGTGTGGTGCGGTGGTGTGGTAATGTGGTGGTGTGGTGGTGTGGTGGTGGTGTTGGTGTGGTGGTGTGGTGGTGTGGTGGTGTGGTTGTGTGGTGCTGTGGTGGTGTGGTGATGTGGTGGTGTGTTGCTGTAGTGGTGTGGTTGTGTGGTGCTGTGGTGGTGTGGTGATGTGGTGGTATGGTGGTGTGGTGGTGTGGTGCTGTGGTGCTGTGGTGCTGTGGTGGTGTGGTGGTGTGTTGCTGTAGTGGTGTGGTTGTGTGGTGCTGTGGTGGTGTGGTGATGTGGTGGTGTGGTTGTGTGGTGGTGTGGATGTGTGGTGGCGTGGTGGTGTGGTGGTGTTGGTCGTGTTGGTGGTGGCTGTGGGGTGGTGTGCTGGTGTTGATGCTGCTGCCGTGTAGATAGCATGTGATGGTGGTGGTGTGGTGGTGTGGTGGTGTGTTGCTGTGGTGGTGTGGTTGTGTGGTGCTGTGGTGGTGTGGGGGTGTGGTGGTGTGTTGCTGTGGTGGTGTGGTTGTGTGGTGCTGTGGTGGTGTGGTGGTGTGGTGGTGTGGTGATGTGGTGGTGTGGTGGCGTGATGGTGTGGTGGTATGGTGCTGTGGTGGTGTGGTTGTGTGGTGGTATGGTGGTGTGGTGGTGTGGTGGTGTGGTGATGGTGGTGTGGTGGTGTGGTAGTGTGGTGGTGTGGTGGTGAGGTGGTGTGGTGTTGGTGATGTGTTGGTGTGGTGGTGTGGTGGTGTGGTTGTGTGGTGGTGTGGTTGTGTGGTGGTGTGATGCTGTAGTGCTGTGGTGGTGTGGTGGTGTGTTGCTGTGGTGGTGTGGTGCTGTGGTTGTGTGGTTGTGTGGTGCTGTGGTGGTGTTGTGTGGTGATGTTGGTGGTGTGATGGTGTGGTGAAGTTTTGCTGTGATGGTGTGGTGGTGTGGTGGTGTGGTGGTTTGGTGGTGTGTTGCTGTGATGGTGGGGTGGTGTGGTGGTGTGGTGCTGTGGTCGTGTGGTGCTGTGGTGGTGTTGTGGTGTGGTGGTGTGATGGTGTGGTGCTGTGGTGGTGTGGTGGTGTGTTGCTGTGGTGGTGTGGTGCTGTGGTTGTGTGGTTGTGTGGTGGTGTGGTGGTGTGGAGGTGTGTTGGTGTGGTGGTGTGGTGGTGTGGTTGTGTGGTGATGTGATGGTGTGTTGCTGTGGTGGTGTGGTGTTATTATGGTGTGGTTGTGTGGTGGTGTGGTGGTGTGGTTGTGTGTTGCTGTGGCGGTGTGGTGGTGTGTTGCTGTGGTGGTGTGGTGGTGTGTTGCTGTGGTGGTGTGGTTTTATTATGGTGTGGTTGTGTGGTGCTGTGGTGGTGTTGTGGTGTGTTGGTGTGCTGGTGTGGTGGTGTGTTGCTCTGGTGGTGTGGTGGTGTAGTGGTGTGGTGTGGTGATGTTGGTGCTGTGGTGGTGTGGTGGTGGGGTGCTGTGGTGTGGTGGTGTGGTGGTGTGGTGGTGTGTTGCTGTGGAGGTGTGATGGTGTAGTGATGTTGGTGGTGTGGTGGTGTGGTGGTGTGGTCGTTGGTGGTGTGTTGCTGTGGTGGTGTAGTGGTGTGCTGATGTGGTGGTGTGTTGCTGTGGTGGTGTGGTGGTGCGGTCGTAGTGGTGGTGTGGTGGTGTGGTGGTGTGGATGTGTGGTGGTGTGGTTGTGTGGTGGTATGGTGGTGTGGTGGTGTGGTGGTGTTGGTCGTGTTGGTGGTGGCTGTGGGGTGGTGTGCTGGTGTTGATGCTGCTGCCGTGTAGATAGCATGTGATGGTGGTGGTGTGGTGGTGTGGTGATGTTGGTGGTGTGGTGGTGTTGGTGGTGAGTGATGTTGTGGTGTGGTGTACAGTACTGTGGTGTGGTGTACTATACTGTGGTGAGGTATGGTGTAGTGCACTGTAAGGTACGGTACTGTGGTGCGGTGTGGTGTGGTGTACTGTACTGTGGTGTGGTGTACTGTACTGTGGTATGGTGTAGTGTACTGTACTGTGGTATGTTTTGGTGTGGTGTACTGTACTGTGGTGAGGTATGGTGTGGTGGACTGTACGGTACGGTACTGTGGTGTGGTGTGGTGTACTGTACTGTGGTATGGTGTGGTGTACTGTACTGTGGTATGGTTTGGTGTGGTGTACTGTACTGTGGTATGGTGTGGTGTGGTGTACTGTACTGTGGTGTGGTGTACTGTACTGTGGTATGGTGTAGTGTACTGTACTGTGGTATGTTTTGGTGTGGTGTACTGTACTGTGGTATGGTGTAGTGTACTGTACTGTGGTATGTTTTGGTGTGGTGTACTGTACTGTGGTGAGGTATGGTGTGGTGGACTGTACGGTACGGTACTGTGGTGTGGTGTGGTGTACTGTACTGTGGTATGGTGTGGTGTACTGTACTGTGGTATGGTTTGGTGTGGTGTACTGTACTGTGGTATGGTGTGGTGTGGTGTACTGTACTGTGGTGAGGTATGGTGTGGTGTACTGTACGGTACGGTACTGTGGTGTGGTTTGGTGTACTGTACTGTGGTGTGTTGTGGTATGGTGTGGTGTACTGTACTATGGTGTGGTGTGGTGTACTGTACTGTGGCGTTGTGTACTGTACTGTGGTGTGGTGTACTGTACTTTGGTGTGGTATGGTGTACTCTACTGTGGTGTGGTGTACTGAACTGTGGTGTGGTGTGGTGTGGTGCACTGTACTGTGGTGTGGTGTACTGTACTGTGGTGTGGTGTAGTGTGGTGTGGTGTACTGTACTGTGGTGTGGTGTACTGTACTGTGGTGTGGTATGGTGTACAGTACTGTGGTGTGGTGTACTGTACTGTACAGTGGTGTGGTGTGGTGTACTGTACTGTGGTGTGGTGTACTGTACTCTGGTGTGGTTTGGTGTACTGTACTGTGGTGAGATGTGGTGTACTGTACTGTGGTGTGGTCTGGTGTACTGTAGTGTGGTGTACTGTACTGTACTGTGGTGTGGTGTGGTATGGTGTGGTGTACCGTGGTGTGGTGCGGTATGGTGTACTGTGGTGAGATGTGGTGTACTGTACTGTGGTGTGGTCTGGTGTACTGTAGTGTGGTGTACTGTGGTTTGGTGTGGTATGGTGTACTATGGTGTGGTGTGGTGTACTTTACTGTGGTGTGGTGTACTGTACTGTGGTGTGGTGTACTGTACTGTGGTGTGGTGTGGTGTGGTGTACTGTACTGTGGTGTGGTATGGTGTGGTGTACTGTACTGTGGTGAGGTATGGTGTGGTGTACTGTACTATGGTGTGGTATGGTGTACTGTGGTGTGGTTTGGTGTGGTGTACTGTACTGAGGTATGGTGTGGTGTATTGTACTGTGGTGTACTGTACTGGGGTGTGGTGTGGTGTACTGTACTGTGGTGTGGTGTACTGTACTGTGGTGTGGTGTGGTGTACTGTACTGTGGTGTGGTATGGGGTGGTGTACTGTACTGTGGTGCGGTGTGGTGTGGTGTACTGTGGTGTGGTGTGGTGTGGTGTGGTGTAATGTGGTGTGGTGTGGTGTGGTCTACTGTACTGTGGTGTGTTGTGGTGTACTATACGGTGGTGTGGTATGGTGTGGTGTAATGTACTGTGGTGTGGTGTGGTGTGGTGTGGTGTGGTGTACCGTACTGTGGCGTGGTGTGGTGTACTGTACTGTGGTGTTGTGTACTGTACTTTGGTGTGGTATGGTGTACTGTACTGTGGTGTTGTGTGGTGTGGTGTACTGTACTGTGGTGTTATGTACTGTACTTTGGTGTGGTGTGGTGTACTGTACTGTGGTGTTATGTACTGTACTTTGGTGTGGTATGGTGTACTGTACTGTGGCGTGGTGTGGTGTGGTGTACTGTACTGTGGTGTTGTGTACTGTACTGTGATGTGGTATGGTGTACTGTACTGTGGCGTGGTGTGGTGTGGTGTACTGTACTGTGGTGTTATGTACTGTACTTTGGTGTGGTATGGTGTACTGTACTGTGGCGTGGTGTGGTGTGGTGTACTGTACTGTGGTGTTGTGTACTGTACTGTGGTGTGGTGTACTGTACTTTGGTGTGGTATGCTGTACTGTACTGTGGTGTGGTGTACTGAACTGTGGTGTGGTGTGGTGTGGTGTACTGTACTGTGGTGTGGTGTACTGTACTGTGGTGTAGTGTGGTGTGGTGTACTGTACTGTACAGTGGTGTGGTGTGGTGTACTGTACTGTGGTGTGGTGTACTGTACTCTGGTGTGGTTTGGTGTACTGTACTGTGGTGTGGTGTACTGTACTGTGATGTTGTGTGGTGTACTATACTGTGGTGTTGTATGGTGTACTGTGGTGAGGTGTGGTGTACTGTACTGTGGTGTACTGTACTGTGGTGTGGTGTACTGTACTCTGGTGTGGTTTGGTGTACTGTACTGTGGTGTGGTGTACTGTACTGTGATGTTGTGTGGTGTACTATACTGTGGTGTTGTATGGTGTACTGTGGTGAGGTGTGGTGTACTGTACTGTGGTGTGGTGTACTGTACTGTGGTGTGGTGTACTGTACTCTGGTGTGGTTTGGTGTACTGTACTGTGGTGTGGTGTACTGTACTGTGATGTTGTGTGGTGTACTATACTGTGGTGTTGTATGGTGTACTGTGGTGAGGTGTGGTGTACTGTACTGTGGTGTGGTGTACTGTACTGTGGTGTGGTGTGGTGTACTGTACTGTGGTGTGGTGTACTGTACTGTGGTGTGGTGTACTGTACTGTGGTGTGGTGTGGTGTACTGTACTGTGGTGTGGTATGGTGTACTGTACTGTACTGTGGTGTGGTGTACTGTAATGTGGTGTGGTGTGGTGTACTCTACTGTACTGTGGTGTGGTGTGGTGTGGTGTACTGTACTGTCGTGCGGTGTACTGCACTGTACTGTGGTCTGGTGTAATATACTGTGGTGTGGTATGGTGTGGTGTACTGTACTGTGGTGTGGTGAGGTGTGGTGTACTGTACTGTGGTGTGGTGTGGTGTACTGTAGTGTACTGTGGTGTGGTGTGGTGTGGTGTGGTGTACTGTAATGTGGTGTGGTGTGATGTGGTGTGGTGTGGTGTGTTGTGGTGTGGTGTACTGTACTGTGGTGTGGTGTGGTTTGGTGTGGTCTACTGTGGTGTGGTGTGGTGTACTGTACTGTGGTGTGGTGTGGTGTGGTGTACTCTACTGTGGTGTGGTGTTGTGTGGTGTACTGGACTGTGGTGTGGTGTACTGTGGTATGGTGTGGTGTACCGTACTGTGGTGTGGTGAGGTGTGGTGTACTGTACTGTGGTGTGGTGTGGTGTACTGTAGTGTACTGTGGTGTGGTGTGGTGTGGTGTACTGTAATGTGGTGTGGTGTGATGTGGTGTGGTGTGGTGTGTTGTGGTGTGGTGTACTGCACTGTGGTGTGGTGTGGTTTGGTGTGGTCTACTGTGGTGTGGTGTGGTGTACTGTACTGTGGTGTGGTGAGGTGTGGTGTACTGTACTGTGGTGTGGTGTGGTGTACTGTAGTGTACTGTGGTGTGGTGTGGTGTGGTGTACTGTAATGTGGTGTGGTGTGATGTGGTGTGGTGTGGTGTGTTGTGGTGTGGTGTACTGTACTGTGGTGTGGTGTGATTTGGTGTGGTCTACTGTGGTGTGGTATGATGTACTGTACTGTGGTGTGGTGTGGTGTACGGTGGTGTGGTGTGGTGTACTGTACTGTACTATGGTTTGGTGTACTATACTGTGGTGTGGTGTGGTGTGGTATGGTGTGGTATGGTGTACTGTGGTGTGGTGTGGTGTACTGTACTGTGGTGTGGTGTACTGTGGTGTGGTGTGGTGTACTGTACTGTGGTGTAGTGTACTGTGGTGTGATGTGGTGTGGTGTACTGTACTGTGATGTCGTGTACTGTACGGTGGTGTTATGTGGTGTACTGTGGTGTGGTGTACTGTACTGTGGCGTGGTGTGGTGTGGTGTACTGTACTGTGGTGTTGTGTACTGTACTGTGGTGTGGTGTGGTGTACTGTACTTTGGTGTGGTATGGTGTACTGTGGTGTGGTGTGGTGTACTGTACGGTGGCATGGTGTAGTGTACTGTACAGTGGTGTGGTGTGGTATACTGTACTCCGGTGTGGTGTAGTGTACTGTGGTGTGATGTGGTGTGGTGTACTGTACTGTACTGTGGTGTGGTGTGGTATGGTGTGGTGTACTGTGGTGTGGTGCGGTATGGTGTACTGTGGTGAGATGTGGTGTACTGTACTGTGGGGTGGTCTGGTGTACTGTAGTGTGGTGTACTGTGGTTTGGTGTGGTATGGTGTACTATGGTGTGGTGTGGTGTACTTTACTGTGGTGTGGTGTGGTGTGGTGTGGTGTACTGTACTGTGGTGTGGTATGGTGTGGTGTACTGTACTGTGGTGAGGTATGGTGTGGTGTACTGTACGGTACGGTACTGTGGTGTGGTGTGGTGTACTGTACTATGGTGTGGTATGGTGTACTGTGGTGTGGTTTGGTGTGGTGTACCGTACTGTGGTATGGTGTGGTGTATTGTACTGTGGTGTGGTGTACTGTACTGGGGTGTGGTGTGGTGTACTGTACTGTGGTGTGGTGTACTGTACTGTGGTGTGGTATGGTGTGGTGTACTGTACTGTGGTGCGGTGTGGTGTGGTGTACTGTGGTGTGGTGTGGTGTGGTGTGGTGTGGTGTGTTGTGGTGTGGTGTAATGTAGTGTGGTGTGGTGTGGTGTACTGTACTGTGGTGTGTTGTTGTGTACTATACGGTGGTGTGGTATGGTGTGGTGTAATGTACTGTGGTGTGGTGTGGTGTACTGTACTGTGGTGTGATGTGGTGTGGTGTACTGTACTGTACTGTGGCGTGGTGTACTGTACTGTGGTGTGGTGTGGTGTGGTGTGGCGTACTGTGGTGTGGTGTGGTATGGTGTGGTGTACTGTGGTGTGGAGTGGTGTGGTGTGGTGTATTGTGGTGTGGTGTGGTATGGTGTGGTGTACTGTGGTGTGGGGTGGTGTGGTGTATTGTGGTGTGGTGTGGTATGGTGTGGTGTACTGTGGTGTGGTGTGGTGTACTGTGGTGTGGTGTGGTATGGTGTGGTGTGGTCTGGTGTACTGTACTGTGGTGTGGTGTACTTTACTGTGGTGTGGTGTGGTGTGGTGTGGTGTACTGTACTGTGGTGTGGTATGGTGTGGTGTACTGTACTGTGGTGAGGTATGGTGTGGTGTACTGTACGGTACGGTACTGTGGTGTGGTGTGGTGTACTGTGGTGTGGTGTACTGTACTGTGGTGTGGTGTGGTGTACTGTACTGTGGCGTGGTGTGGTGTGGTGTACTGTACTGTGCTGTTGTGTACTGTACTGTGGTGTGGTGTGGTGTACTGTACTTTGGTGTGGTATGTTGTACTGTGGTGTGGTGTACTGTACTGTGGTGTGGTGTGGTGTACTGTTCTGTGGTGTGGTTTGGTGTACTGTACTGTGGTATGGTGTGGTTTGGTGTACTGAACTGTGGTGTGGTGTGGTGTGGTGTACTGGACTGTGGTGTGGTGTGGTGTGGTGTGGTGTGGTGTGGTGTACTGTGGTGCGGTGTGGTATGGTGTGGTGTACTGTACTGTACTGTACTGTACTGTGGTGTGGTATGGTGTGGTGTACTGTACTGTACTGTACTGTACTGTGGTGTGGTATGGTGTGGTGTACTGTACTGTACTGTGGTGTGGTATGGTGTGGTGTACTGTACTGTACTGAAGTGTGGTGTGGTGTACTGTACTGTGGTGTGGTGTACTGTGTTGTGGTGTACTGTACTGTGGTGTGGTGTGGTGTGGTGTACTGTGGTGTACTGTACTGTGGTGTGGTGTGGTGTGGTGTACTGTGGTGTGGTGTACTGTACTGTGGCATGGTGTACTGTACTGTGGTGTGGTGTGTGTACTGTACTGTGGTGTGGTGTATTGTACTGTGGTGTAGTGTGGTGTGGTGTACTGTACTGTGGTGTGGTGTACTGTACTGTGGTGTAGTGTGGTGTGGTGTACTGTGGTGTGGTTTGGTGTACTGTACTGTGGTGTACTGTACTGTGGTGTGGTGTACTGTACTGTGGTGTAGTGTGGTGTCGTGTACTGTGGTGTGGTTTGGTGTACTGTACTGTACTGTGGTGTGGTGTGGTGTACTGTACTGTACTGTGGTGTGGTGTACTGTACTGTGGTGTAGTGTGGTGTGGTGTACTGTACTGTGGTGTGGTGTACTGTACTGTGGTGTAGTGTGGTGTGGTGTACTGTACTGTGGTGTGGTGTGGTGTGGTGTACTGTACTGTGGTGTGGTGTGGTGTGGTGTACTGTACTGTGGTGTGGTGTACTGTACTGTGGTGTGGTGTGGTGTACTGTACTGTGGTGTGGTGTACTGTACTGTGGTGTGGTGTGGTGTACTGTACTGTGGTGTGGTGTACTATACTGTGGTGTGTTGTGGTGTACTGTACTGTGGTGTGGTGTACTGTGTTGTGGTGTGGTGTACTGTACTGTGGTGTGGTCTGGTGTGCTATACTGTGGTTTGGTGTGGTGTACTGTACTGTGGTGTGGTATACTGTACTGTGGTGTGCTATACTGTGGTGTGGTGTGGTGTCTTTTACTGTGTTGTGGTATGGTGTGGTGTACTGTATTGTGGTGTGGTGTACTGTACTGTGGTGTGGTGTGGTGTACTGTACTGTGGTGTGGTGTGGTGTGGTGTGGTGTGGTGTGGTGTGGTGTGGTGTACTGTACTGTGGTGTGGTGTGGTGTGGTGTACTGTACTGTGGTGTGCTATAGTGTGGTGTGGTGTGGTGTCTTTTACTGTGTTGTGGTATGGTGTGGTGTACTGTATTGTGGTGTGCTGTTGCTTGTTGCTTGAGCAATGCGGTCAGAACAGCGGAGAATAATAACTACTAGCTGAAGTGTCTTCTGTCTCCTCTCTTTAGTCCTTTCTCTTTATTTTCTCCTTTTTTAAAAGCCTTGTGACTATTGTGTTGTTGGTGGTGGTGGAGATTGGTTG
>CAXHJY010001688.1:117500-122500 GCA_964016885.1 Eledone cirrhosa
GGGCCCAAGCCTTGGGTGTATCTTGAAGGCGATGCCAACATCATTTGGGCAGTGATGATGGAACATTTTCCACATCATGCAGATAATATAACGCTCACGGCGACGTTGGAGTGAGTAAAGTTTCAGGTTTCTAATCGACCCCAGTAGTCAAGGTCTGACATGCCATCTATCTTTTTCGTCATTGCCCTTTGAGGAGCTTCAAGTTTCATGATACATTGTTTCGTGTGGGGAGACCACAGTGGACAACAGTATTCAAGGTGTGGTCGGGCGAAAGTAGAGAAGAGAAGGATAATGGTGCGGGAATCTCTCGACTGGAAGGTTCTGAGGATCCAGGAACACATTCTGCGGGCCATGTCAACTTTGCTGCTTATATGCGTGGTCCAGCTTATGTTGCTGTCCACGGTTACTCCCAAGTCTCTGATGTTGTTAGATGCACGAGAGTTTCCCCGGAGGGAAGGGAGTACGGGAGTTTCAGAGCATCCTCTTTTCCAAAGTGGATCAGTTCGAATTTGTCTTCGTTCAGTAACATGTTGTTCTTTTCTGCCCATTGGGTAACAGCCAGTAGGTCTGACTGAAGGCTTATCCGGTCATCCACGGCATTGATGACCTTTTGGAGCTTGGAATCATCAGCGAAAATTTTAATGTTGCTGTGTTTGATGATGTCAGTGATGTCATTAATATAGATGATGAAGAGAAGTGGCCCAACACAGTGCCTTGTGGGACCCCACTACTGACTTTGGCTGGGCTTGATTTGACTCCCTCAACTACAACATGTTGGTTCTGTTTGACAGGAAGCTCTTGATCCACTGCAGCAGCTTTCCAGTGACACCAATATTGGATAGCTTTCTCAGTAGAATGTTATGATCAACCCTGTCAAAGGCCTTGCTGAAGTCAAGGTAGATAACATCAGTGTTGGAACCCTCTCCCAAGGCTCTCAAAATGTCATCAAAGTGATGCAGTAGCTGCGTCAGGCAATCCCTTCCATTACGGAATCCATGCTGGTTGGAGTTCAGCATATTGTTACTCGCAAGGAAGTGGGTCATTCGCGATCTCACCACTCGCTCAAATACCTTAATGATATGAGAGGTGAGTGAGATTGGACGGTAATTCACGGCAAGGGATTTGTTTCCCTTTTTGAAAACTGGGACAACAGACTGGGATAGAAGGTTTTCTGGCACATATCCAGCATCCAGTGAGTTGAGATGGAGGGTCTGTGGTTTTTCTCACATCTGGTTGGACTCTAAATGTTACTTGTTTTTCATACATATATATATACATACATATATATATATATATATATATATACATATATATATATATATATACATATATATATGTATATACATATATATATATATATACATATATATATATATATATATATATATACATATATATATATATACATATATATATATATACATATATATATACATATATATATATATACATATATATATATATATATATATATATATACATATATATATATATATATATATATATATACATATATATATATATACATATATATATATATATATATATATATATATATATATACATATATATATATATACATATATATATATATATACATATATATATATATATATATATATATATATACATATATATATATATACATATATATATATATACATATATATATATATACATATATATATATATACATATATATATATATACATATATATATATATATATATATATACATATATATATATATATATATATATATATACATATATATATATATATATATATATATATATATACATATATATATATATACATATACATATATATATATATACATATATATATATATATACATATATATATATATATACATATATATATATATATACATATATATATATATACATATATATATATATATACATATATATATATATACATATATATATATATATATATATATATATATATACATATATATATATATATATATATATATATACATATATATATATATACATATATATATATATATACATATATATATATATACATATATATATATATATATATATATATATACATATATATATATATATATATATATATATACATATATATATATATACATATATATATATATACATATATATATATATATATATATATATATATACATATATATATATATACATATATATATATATATACATATATATATATATATATACATATATATATACATATATATATATATATATATATATATATATATATATATATATATATATATATACATATATATATATATATATATATATATATACATATATATATATATATATATATATATATACATATATATATATATATATACATATATATATATATATACATATATATATATATACATATATATATATATATACATATATACATATATATATATATACATATATATATATATACATATATATATATATATACATATATATATATATACATATATATATATATATACATATATATATATATACATATATATATATATATACATATATATATATATACATATATATATATATATACACATATATATATATACATATATATATATATATACATATATATATATATATATATATATATATATATATATATATATATATATGTATATATATATATATATATATGTATAGATACTAGTAAGTATAATATAGAGCGCATTAGGAAAAAGCTGCATAGCTTTTTTAAAACTTTTAACCTATCCATTACAATGGATGTAAATGATAGAACTGTGAACTTCCTAGATGTTACACTGGACTTGGATAACCATACGTACACACCGTACCATAAGCCCAATGAATTGCTGACTTACGTGAATACCAACTCCAACCACCCTAGGTCTGTCATCAGCGGTATACTGAAGGGCGTATCTAACAGAATAAGTTCACTCTCACATAGTGAGGAGGCGTTTGACTCGCAGGCTGATTACTATAACGACGCCTTAGCTAGATCCGGCTTTAGGTACAAATTGTATTACACCCAGGGAAATAATGGTCCTAATAGTAGCTCTACCAGTGTTGTTATAACACATAATATGTCCATTGGTAATCGAGGTGTCGCGAATGGGAGGGTTCTAAATGCCGGTGGAATGAAACAGCAGGGCACCATTAGTCTAAGTAATAACAATAGAGGTGTCGTGAACGGGAGGTTTCTACATGCCGATGGAATGAACCAGCAGGGCACCATTAGTCTAAGTAATAGCAATGGTGGGCCTCGCAGCTCCCCGCATAGACTAGGTGAGCATAGGAACCGTAGAAATAATAATGCTAATAATACTGATGGAAATAGAAAGAATAAAAAGAATAGAAGAAGATTGAATACATACTTCAACCCCCCTTTTAATTCTGAAGTGGCTACAAATATTCCTAGGGCCTTCTTCTCTGTGCTAGAACGGAACTTCCCTCCTGGTAATAGGTACCACTCTATCCTCAATAAGAATGTTGTTAAACTTTCGTATTCTACAACCCAAAATCTGGCCTCTCATCTGGCCATTACTAATAATAAGAAAATAAAGGAAGGCCTGGACAACCTAAGCCTAGGGGAAAACACGGTAGTGGATAGAGTGGGCAGTAACACTGGTGGTAATCTTTCTGAGAATAGCATCACCAGAGGTTGTAACTGTAGAAGGGCTTCAGGCTGCCCCCTGAATGGTTTCTGCCTTGTTAGAAACATAGTTTATGCGTGTGATGTGGTAACTAGGGCGTCCACTATGACCTATATAGGATCAACTTCCACCCCCTTTAAGACCAGGTTTAACTCTCATCAATGCACTTTTAGACATAATAAACTGAAGAACTCCACCTCCTTGGCAGCGTACATCCATAATTTAAAAAATGCACGTACACCTTACACACTTACTTGGCGGCAGGTTGCTAAATCTCATCCATATACTCCTCATAGTAGAGTATGCAACCTGTGCCTTGCCGAATCCCACTCTATTATATTTGCTAAATGCCCTCTACTAAATAGAAAGTCTGAAATGTTTTCCTCTTGCCCCCACCGAATATTAAGCTCTTTCTTCTACTTTAAACCTGTTAGCTAGCACGCCCTTATTCCTCCAGTTGGGCTGTCTTGTGTAACTGTATCTGACTGTGTGTAACTGTCTCCTAATGTTGGTCGTCTATGTATACGAGTCTGTGAATGTATACGTATGCCTGTGGGAGGATATTGATCTTGATATTGGGGTGTGCAGGGGAGTGTATGTTAATAAGCACCCCTGTTTGGTACAGTGGATGTAACCCATCCACGCTGGCCTACCCACCATTAGTGCATTGGTGGACCTATCCTGACGTATATCTTGTTGATCTGTACCTCTGTATGCGCATGAGTTGTGATGTAATGTATTTATGTAAAGCGTGTACTGTGATTTAGGCTGCACTAGTGGAAATTTAGCCTGTAACTGTGGGCGGACCCGTGCCATCCTGCCGTAAGCAGTGGATACGTGGCGCATATACGTGTTGCCCTCATATTCTGTGGTTCAAGATCTACAGGCTGACCTCTGGGAGCTCTTACCCGGGTTTTAGTCTTTCTAGCACGATCGGCCTTCCATATATTGACGGTCGTTTTTATGATCCCGAAAGTAACGTTTTGGCCCCGATGGCCCTCCGTAGTTACTAACGGTCTGTGTACACTCGAACCGGTCAATGGCACGTGCAGACATGAATATCTCCGTAGGATTTCAACTTTATTTTAATACATCTCATCGTATGTATTTGTTTTGAATATATTACCTGTGGTGGTGGGTCTGGTCTAATGTGGTATTTCGGTGTTTAATATCATATTTAATATCGGCTTTGACCCGGGTGTCCTACGCTGTGTGTGTGTGCGTGTGTGTCCGTGTATACATTTATATGTGTATGGGTGTAGGTGGTTATATGTGTCTGTGTATATATATAAAAAATATATATATATATATATATGTATACCGTCTC
>CAXHJY010001688.1:137500-140000 GCA_964016885.1 Eledone cirrhosa
ATTGGCCGTTTACGATGATGATGCAGGAGGATAGTTAGAAGTAGTTAGTTACACGTGGGGCATGCACGTGTGTCCTATTTATTTAAGATTATAGTGCGGTAAGTTGTTATATGGAATATAAGCACTTTAAGCGGGCAATCAAGAGTATTGTGGGGGTTGTATAGTATTTTATATTTATGATATAGAAGCTTGTGTGCAGAGAAATATATAAAATATTAAGAATGAGAAGCAAACAGTGTTATGGTTTTTCGTATACACCACCATTTTCACAATCCAGGAAACGTAATATATAGATTATATGTCCTTCACATAATCTACGATGATTCAATATTGGATGCTTGATGAATTAGGTTGGAATATTAAAGCTTGTTGTTCTTTAATCCAATATTATATAGCAGGTTGTTTCTGTTGCGAGGCTGAACATCGTATTATTTTCCGGAAGTGTGTGTGTGATTAAGGGGAGTTAATGCGTGAGGGGAGGTAACTAGCTGATTTCTATAACTAAAATGTATTATCCTAATGTACAATAAATGGTGTCACACATGAGTCCCTATCATATAGGTTATAAATAGTTTCAAAGTATAAGTATCCTATCTTTAAATTACAGTCTAGTCTATTAAGAAGTACTAAAGGTGTTCATATTAGGATGATTACCCTCTATCATAGTGTGCCACAACTGAATATTCTACATGAAGAGTCAGATTCCCAAATCAATGATCTTTGTAAGTGTAGTCTACCCGCAGAACCTGGCAGGGTTTTATTATAATCACTTCTATATATAACTCCCGGTAAGCTCTGGGTCAGTGCATGTCTGATTGCATGGTAAAGTTAAATATCACTAGGGTAGACCAGAGATCAATTCTCACTTACAATGTCACCAATATGACCATCAAGTCATACATGTATGTACAACTCATATATCACTTGTACATAATTCATTGTACCCAGCATATAGGTTATATAGTTCTTTTATGTTAATAAATTAATTAATCTTCCATTTATCCAATGATGGCACTCCATACACAGAACAACATTAGCACAACCCATTCAGTGTTTAAAGTTTACATTAATTATATAGTGGTGTAATGTATTCTAAGTAATTGCAGGCAATTATACCAAAAGCAGATGTACATGGGGATATCTCTAAGGTAAAAGGTTCTAGAAGGAAGTCACTATTTGTGTCAATGTGGATCATTGAGTGTGGAGATGTGGTGTAAGGTGTACCCTAGAGGTTTGTTGCTAGAGGTGGTGACGGTTTCAAGTCTGACATTGTTATATACTGGGTTTAAAATTTTGGAAGGAGTATCGGAAGCGGTGCTGGCAAGACGCGAACACTTCTGATTTTTTATTAAGGAGGTTACTGTTTGAGAAGATAATAGTATGGGTCTCTAGTAGACAGAGGTTACAAAATTTATTAGGTGGTTTGTACGATGTCGCGTTACCTATCACTTCCCATTTACGTGTATAAGATTTATTTTTAGTTTTTTAGATAGTGTATGTAGCTAGATAGTGAAGTGGAGTTGGCTAGACTGTGTTTTTTGAAAGAGTGGAGGTGCGAATTGTATCTAGTTTTGAAGCAGTTTGAAGTAGAGCCTATATAGGTTTCAGAAGAGTTGCTAGTTGTGACGGTGCATGAGTATATTATATCCTTGATTAAGCATTTTTTATCTAAAGGGCAGGTTCTATTTGATCTACAATTACAATTATTCTGGGTGTTAGTCTGCCGGTTATTATGTTGTGTAGAAGTCCGGATGGTAGCTATAGGATTATGGTTATGGGGGTTGATGTTCCCAGCGTTATTGCTTACACTAGTTCTATTACTATTATTACTATTGTTATTAGGATTAGTTGACATAATGTTATTAAGGAGGTTTAACGCCTGTTGTGATTTAGTTTGTTGGAAGTAAGAATTAATTTTTCTTTTATTGCTACTAGCTATGTGGTATGCTATGTTAGGCGTAGTAGAGTAGGAGATTTTAATGGTGTTTTTGTTTAAAAGGCTATGGTACTTGTGGCCAGATGGGAAGTTTTTATCTAGGAGTGAGAAGAAAGCTCTAGGTATGTTGGTAGAGACGTTTAGATTGAAAGGAGGGTTTAAAAATGTATTATTTCTTCTATTTTTGTTTTTTATGCCTGGTGAGTTGTTTCCTTTATGGTACTATGGTAATTTCTGTGGTGTGGTTACATTTGTTGGTATCCACCTATTAGTGTGTGTGTGGTTGCTATTCTTATTACTAAATTTCCTCATGGACATATTGTGCGAAATAATGTTGTAGCTATGTGTTTTTGTAGGTAGGAACTCGATCTCTATATTATGGCCTGATCTAGCTAATGCCTGATTATAATATTGCGAGATTTGCTAAATATGTTTATGTCATATGATAGATTAGAGATTCTATTGGATACTCCTTAGAGATAGAGTTTAATATTGATCTAGGGTGGTTAGACTTGGTATCTACGTAAATGAGTTTTTCGTTAGGTTTATGGAAAGGTGTATATA
>CAXHJY010001688.1:145000-155000 GCA_964016885.1 Eledone cirrhosa
CTCTCAGACGCGAGTCTACATGTTAAAACATATCTGAGGAGCGTCCGATTCCAGAGTCAGGTTCGATCATTAATCGGTCGTTCCTTGAGCTGATCGACAGTGAAACATATGTAATATGTATACGATGGAACAGTGATTCTTTGTTCCCTTATAGAGAGAGAGAGAGAGAGAGAGAGAGAGAGAGAGAGAGAGAGAGAGAGAGAGAGAGAGTTAGAGAGAGAGAGATAGATAGATAGATATCGAAAAAAACCTTAAATGTTAGACAAAATAATATATAGATAGACTGAGAGAGAGTGGGATAGCTTAAGAGCGAGAGAGAGGGGGGCGTTAATGGAGTTATAGAAAGAAAGGTTGTGAGCAAAGAAGTTAATGAGTGTGAGAGAGAAGTCGTGTAATAAACGATGTTGTGAGAACCATTGGAATATTAATATAATTCCTACTCATTTGAAACAAACACTGATCAAGGTGCTCCAGTTGTGATTATTTTTTATTTTTTTAAATTATTGTTTTTTAGACCTAGTGCATCCATCTAGAATTATCTCCAACCTTTCGCCCGGGACCCAGAAGTGGAGGGCAAGTTAGATGGAGGTGAAGGATATTCGTACGGACGTCACTTCCCTTCTATTTCTTTAAAATTATAGATAGTATTTATGTTTATCTGATATACATAACGTATATTATTAGGATATAAACTCTTAACTGTAATGATTTAACATAAACACAATGACCTTCTTTGTTTTCAAATGATTTACTTCATAATTATTGTTTCTACTTTTTGCACAAGGCCAGCAAGTATCCCGGTACATTACAGGTACTTTATTTTATCGATCCCGTAGGGATGAAAGGCAAAGTTAGCCTCGACGGGATTTGAACTCAGTCCGTAAAGAGACGTAACTATGTTAGAAAGCATGGCGCCCAACCCTCTACCGATACTGTCATGAAACAAAGATTTTTCATCATTAAGATGTTCTCAGTTCAAATCTTGTCGAGGTTAGCTTTGCCTTTCATCCTTACGGGGTTCGTAAATAAAGCACTAGTAATGTACTGGGTTGATTTAATCGACTTTCCGCTCCCTTCAAATTGCCGGTCTTGTGCCTAAAATAGAAACAATTATTAAGGCCGTGAGTTTAAATCCCACCGAGGTTAACTTTACCTTTCACCCTTACGGTGTCGATAAAATAAAGTACCAACAACGTTTTGGGAACGATTTAATCAATTTTCCCTTCTCCCCAAATGGTTGGCCTTGTGCCTAGATCAGAAACTATTATAAAGATGGTGTTTGGAACATAACTTAACAGGTGTTCTTACATGAAGTTATCAAATATATACTGTATATTTCTTTTAATATGGCTTTACATAATATGAGGAGGGTATTTGGCTGCTATTTCAGGCAACGCGAGAGACCACATAGAAATCATTTTGCTGGTTCCTGTGGTTGAATATTTTGTGTAGCCAGAAGACAGTTCTGTTGAAGTAGACCTATTACGAAGGGCATTTGATTTGCCACACCCAATCTTGCAATGTTTCCTTTTTAGGTAAAGCATACGATCGCAAATAAAAGCGGACTAAATGGGGTTCCTCCGAAGGGTCTTTGGAGTAACATTACTCAATAGAGTGTGTAGCTCGGAGATCAGAGATTCACTCCAGGTAGAACCCCTACTTGTCCGACTTGAGAGATCATAGCTCTGATACTAAGGACATGTGGTTAGAATGTCTCAGGAAAGAAACACTGGACAGGTTTTACAGGCATAACCAACCGACAGGAGACCCAGGAGTAGACCTTGAGCAAGATGGTTGGATAACACCCATGAGCTTGGCTGGTCTCGCTTGGGGATCCAGCTGGATCAGTTGGAGACGGTTGCTCCTAACAGGACCCACTGGGGGAATGTTTGAGGACTCTTTCCCCCGGTCCTGAAGTGGGCGAAGAAGAAATATATGTAGAACTATATTTCCGAATCTACCCTGTACGTGAAATCGTATTATTGTCATTTGGCTATTTAATTTACTAAGTCAATAAATACTATGATGATTTCTCGTTCTTTTTTTATTTCCTATAGTTGTTGTAATTGTTTTTATTGTAGTTGTTTAGGCCCAGATCAAACATGATGTGGCCTACGTATAAACTAAAGCACATTCTCTGATACCAATTAATGGTGGTGTATGTTGTAAGATCTGAAGCACTCAATGTGTCCAGTGATACAACATAGATGATATGCCCTAATATGCGCAGCCATAGATATTTGAAGAACTTGAACCATCTACACCATCTATTTTATTACCAATTATTCAAACTGTCAGTCAATAACTAATAATTAACGCTCATGTTTAACTTAGATCAACTAATAGGCAACTAGATTTTTTTCCATTTTATATCTTAACAAATACAACAAAGATAAATAATTTATATTATATTCAAATGTTTCATATGTTTTTCAGTACCACCTTTTAATTTTAAGAGCAGAGATAAGCTTCTTAAAAATATAGAAATATATACACAATTTATATAACACTCAAAATGTTATCTAAACTCATAGATATGTTTTTAGTACATCTATGTATTAATAGCAATGATCAGCTTCTAAAACTATAGAGATATATCCATAATTTATATCTTCAAAAGCTTCATATAAATTCATAGATATTTTTTCAGTACAACACTTTATTAAGAGCAAAGATCAGCTTCTTAAAAATATAGAAATATATTCATAATTTATATTATACTCAAAAGGTTTATATCAACTAAATATCTTTTTCAGCACAACATTGTATTAAGAGCAAAGATCAGCCTCTTAAAAACAGAGATTTATCAATAATGATTATTATAATCAAAAGGTTTATATAACTCATAGACAATTCTTTCAGTACAACATTGTATTTTTAAGATCAAAGGTCAACCTCTTAAAAATATAGAAATATATGAGATATAGGCATAATTTATATTATGTTCTATATGAATTCATAAATATTTTCTTCAGTGCAACTATGTATTAATAGGAAAGAACAGCCTCTTAAAAATATCGAGATATATACACAATTTGTATTATACTCAAAAGATTTATATAAACTCATAGACCGTTTTTCCAGTAAAACATTGAACGAAGAGTAAATAATATCTTCTGAAAATATATAGAGATATATTAATACTGCATATTACAGTCAAAAGGTTTATATAAACTAGATAGATATTAGGTACAGTATCATATTTTTAAGAGCAAAAATCATCTTCATAAGAATATAAATATAAAGCTATATTTAAATCTCCACGGAATCTTACAACTAAAATGAAGATGTTGCGGTGTATGTTTCCTGGAAACAATATATAATACGGGAGTGCAGCATGTAATTAATTAATGTTGTTAATCATTTGCCTCGGTATTGAAATCTATTACATTTAATTAGACATTTTCAATTATTAGTTTTATAAAATATACATTTATAATTACCTTTATAATATTGTTGTTCATAAACTTTGGAAATTTAAATTAGATGCGTGTTGAAATAACTGATAAAATATTCCATTTCTGCCCTCTTCGTTATCACTTGCCATATTTGGTCGTATTGGGAGTGTTGTCTTGAGAGAATATTTCCAATATTTATATTTTCTTTCGGGATTTTCATCGAAACAAGATAAAAATAACAAGATATACACAGCACAAAATTACTATTCAATACTTATATCTGTGTAGGTTTAATCTTCCTGGGGTAATAGGTTTATTAGGTTTATACAAGGATCAAACCATATACAGCAAGTTAATAGAAGCTTTAGTGTTTAACTAACTTTCATAAATTCTAATTTGAAACTCTGCTAGGTTTAAACTTAACTCGCAGATTTGTAACATTGATGCACGGTATATAATTGTTTCTACTGTTGGTACAAGATCAGCAATTACCCAGTGTATTACTGGTACTTTATTTTATCGACGCCGTAAGGATAAAAGGCAAAGTTAACCTCGGCGGGATTTGAACTCAGACCATAAAGGTACGTAACTCTTTGCTGCAAAGCATGGCGTCCGATCCTCTACCGATACTGCAAACCACCGGTATATATATAATGAAAGCAGAACGAAACATATCTTTACAATGATAGAGAATAGCTGCCTGGCTAAAAAAATAATACATTAATGTCATGTTAATCAACTGCAACCTGTGTGTAAAATTAGGATACACACAGATTTTATACTCAGGTCTAAGTAAAGGGCCTAACTCTATGCCACGAAGCATGTGGTCTAATTATTCATACAATCCACTACCCTCAGCATTGCGATTCATCGTGTATTAATGCTTTGGCTCCAAGAGATTGTTCCATTTACATATGTCAACTCCAGTGTGTTTCTACAAGTCAAGGTCACAGCAATAAACATACATAGTTCTTACTGTAGCAACTAAGTGAGATTCTAAACACAATGTGAAAAATAATCTCATCGCTTCAATATGAAAGGATTATTCAAATATAAACGTGTGTTTATTTAGTTTGTTATAATTAAGTCACCATATTACCAATGGCAATATACGTAAAATACATTCAGGTATCTTTTTTTCCTGTTTGAACTCTTCATAGATTGCATCGTCAACCTGTGTACAGATGTATGAAGCCCCATATCCGTCATATCACCACGTTCTTAAATTCTTATACCACCCACAGACTTCTGTAAGTCCTACAGGCAACGGCGTATGAATCGCCCTGCATTTTCGGATAAGCAGGAGATGTTATGTTCGTCTGTTCTAAGCTGAAGCCTCATCAGCCCGTTGCTTGTCCCTAGTTTCCTTGGCGTTAAGCAATTGGGGGTATAAAACAATCCCTGGCAAGACGCTAATCTATCGCAGGATTAACTCCCCAGCTACTGCTGGTACTTACTCTCAGCTGAGTGTACTGTAGCAACGTGAAATAAAGTATTTTGCTCATGTACACAACGCAGCAGCCTGCCCAGGAATCTAACCGATGACTTTAGGATCGTATGGCAAGCATCAGAACCATTAAGCTATGTAGATAGTCTTAAAATTTATTGTTGTTTTAATTGTGAAAGGAAGCATTCTCTTTAGTGAGACACATCACGTCTCCTTTTTCTCTTCCTGAAGTTAACTCATGTTCTTTATAAATACTAGCAGAAAAACCACCCGAAGGGTGGTTCTCTGTTAGTATATGTAGTGTGCATATTTATATTGTATGCAAATATACATGCATGTAAATATTATACATCAAAATAAAATCGTAATTGACAATATGCACAGAAATTGGAGAGAGACTGTGTTACAATCTCTTTTGAAATCAGTAAAGTAATCTATATATATAAAACTGAGGTTGTCTGTCTGTCTATCGATTTTTGGCACACATCTCCTCTTAGAATCTCTCACGGAATTGCAGCGAAATTGCTATACTTGTACATTGAGCCCTAGCGAAGACATCGGAAAAAATATTTCAAATTGACCCGCCCTATCTGACGAAATCGAATATAATGTATCGATTTTTGAGCGTAAGTGATGAGTTATTTCCCTTTGTTCTGTTTACATTCAGCGTAGCGTCTTACGTTCTCTTTACATTTTCTGCGTGCAAAAATTAAAAAAATGATTTCCCTTTG
Source organism: Eledone cirrhosa (assembly GCA_964016885.1). Taxonomy (NCBI): domain Eukaryota; kingdom Metazoa; phylum Mollusca; class Cephalopoda; order Octopoda; family Eledonidae; genus Eledone; species Eledone cirrhosa. The sequence goes on from CAXHJY010001688.1 coordinate 150,577, forward strand.
TTCTGTTTACATTCAGCGTAGCGTCTTACGTTCTGTTTACATTTTCTGTGTGCAAAAATTAAAAAAATTACGCTGGCAAAAATTAAAAAAATTACGCTGGCTTTCTCAGCGTTTAAAATGACATTAACACAATACACGAACAGTTGTCGAGCCAGCAAAATTTTGACCTGCAAAATTCATCAGTTCGAACACTAAGCTTCCGTTTTGCTTCATTTCCATTTAAAAGCCTTTTAAAACAATATTTTTACTTGAAAACAAGTCTATTTAAAGACTACGTAAAACAAGCAAATATTTCGTAAAAAAAAGCAAAAATTATATAAGTTTATTTAAAATATATGTATCTGTAAATTTCGTTAGGCGTGCAGACAGACAGTCGTGCAGACAGACAGTCGTGCAGAGAGGTGATATACGCGTGCAGACAGACAGTCATGCAGAGAGGTGATATAGGCGTGCAGACAGACAGTCATGCAGAGAGGTGATATAGGCGATTATTTCCCTTTTATGGAATGAGCAGACGATTAGCGAATGTGCAGACGATTAAGTAAATCTTTAGTAGAGTGAATTGGAATCTCCAGTTTGTTTAATAGCTTCATTTGCACTGTACTGCCTTTGTATGCTACAACGCTTTAAAAGTTCGGCGAGTTCATTACTTCGTAAGTTATTGATATTTATTTTTTTATTACGACGGTTAGCAAACTTTCCCTATTAAACGTTTAAATTAATTTTACGGTCTTATAAGGCTGAATTTACTTTAATTCGGGTTATCGTTATGTTTTCTTAACTTCATAAGGCATATTGTTGGTTGAGGGAATATTAATCAAAAACACCACATGCAAGTCTGCACAGTAGACACTACAGTTTTTAAGCCAAAAAAGAAACTTAACATTGTAACTTTAACACAGCTACTGAGCGACCCCGAGCAACGCCGGGCTTTACTGCTAGTCCATGATACATTTAAAAAAGACGATATTATATATAAACTGTATTACGGTGAAATGTAGTGAAACCTTATATAACGATACACATATAAGGATGTTTATATAAGCGATGTAATAAGTGTTATGATATAACAGACGCTAACCGGAAGTATTGACATTTGAAAATTTTAAAAGAAGTGAATCTGAAAATAAGCAATCATTATATATAAGAATATTTATGTTTAATCAACAGCTACGGAATTTAGTAGATAAATTATGTAATATTCATTCATTATTTATTCAAAACGGGGTCGATAAAATAAAGTACCAGTAATGCACTGGGTAATTTTTGGCCTTGTGCCTAAAGTAGAAACAATTATTTATTCAAAGTAATCTAACTTATTTTACTAACGGGATAAAAAAAAACATATTCGGGACGCAGTCCCGCACTCCTCCCTTTATTATAGTTATGATATGTTGTTGCGTTCATGTTCTTATTTTGAGAAAGTGTGCTTACCATACTATTGTTCTGTAGGATCCCAATAATTTATATACTTATACCTGAAAGAGTTTATATTCTGATAATTTGCACTATAGTAATCAAATAATAGATATTCAACTATAACTGCTATTGTATCATATTTCATATACAATTCATGTTTTTCTCTTCTTTTCAACAGAACGTCAGTTGAGTGAGAATCAAAGACACAGTTACCTATAATCGAATTTCATCCGTATTAGAAAGCAATGAAAGAATTGTTACTCAGCAGCCAATCAAAGAAGAAATATATTTTTTACATTAATACCTCTAAGAGAATATTTGGAAGTTTTCCTGGCCGTATTCATGCTTCGTTTTAACATTTCTTTTTATACCTGCCAGCTTTTCATAGATCACATATTTCGTTAGTCAAAGAATTATTCACCAAACGAAATTACATTGAAATATGTAATACACCCGGAAACTAATCTTCTCTGATTTTTTCTCCTTCTAATTTTCTCTCTTTCTCTCTATCTCTCTCTCTCTCCCCCTCTCTCTCTATCTCTATATCTCTCTATCTCTCTATATCTCCCTCTCTCTCTCTCTCTTCCTATCTATCTATCTTTTATTTCTTATGAATTCCAACAAGATGTGGATTAGAAAAATATAGCCTCAGGCATATATGGAAAAGTTTGATGGTGAACAACAACAACATCGTCAAATACAACAACAACAACAACATCGTCAAATACAACAACAACAACAACAACGTCAAATACAACAACAACAACAACATCGTCAAATACAACAACAACAACAACAACGTCAAATACAACAATAACAACAACAACAACATCATCAAATACAACAACAACAATAACAACGACATCGTCAAATACAACAACAAAATCGTCAAAGACAACAACATCGTCAAAAACAACAACAACAACAACAACATCGTCGAATACAACAACAACAACAACATCGTCAAAAACAACAACAACAACAACATCGTCAAATAACAACAACAACATCGTCAAATACAACAACAACAACAACGTCAAATACAACAATAACAACAACAACAACATCGTCAAATACAACAACAACAATAACAACGACATCGTCAAATACAACAACAACATCGTCAAAGACAACAACAACATCGTCAAATACAACAACAACAACAACAACAACGTCAAATACAACAACAACAACGTCAAATACAACAGCAACAACAACAACAACGTCAAATACAACAACAACATCGTCAAATACAACAACAACAACAACAACAACGTCAAATACAACAACAACAACAACGTCAAATACAACAATAACAACATCGTCAAATACAACAACAACAACAACAACGTCAAATACAACAACAACAGCATCGTCAAATACAACAATAACAACATCGTCAAATACAACAACAACAACAACAACGTCAAATACAACAACAACAACATCGTCAAATACAACAATAACAACATCGTCAAATACAACAACAACAACAACAACGTCAAATACAACAACAACAACAACGTCAAATACAACAACAACAACGTCAAATACAACAACAACAACAACAACGTCAAATACAACAACAACAACAACAACGTCAAATACAACAACAACAACATCGTCAAATACAACAATAACAACATCGTCAAATACAACAACAACAACAACAACGTCAAATACAACAATAACAACATCGTCAAATACAACAACAACAACAACAACGTCAAATACAACAACAACAACAACGTCAAATACAACAACAACAACAACAACAACGGCATCGTAAAATACAACAACAACAACAACGTCAAATACAACAACAACAACAACAACGTCAAATACAACAACAACAACAACAACAACGGCATCGTAAAATACAACAACAACAACAACAACGTCAAATACAACAACAACAACAATATTGTCAAATACAACAACAACAACAACAACAAATACGACAACAACAACAACATCGTCAAATACAACAACAACAACAACAACATTGTCAAATACAACAACTTAGGGCATCAACATATGTTAGTCTTAGGGCATCAACGTCGTCAACATTGGTCTTCCCCTTCCAGTGTGTCCATGCAGGGGCTCCCACAGGATCACTGAGTGCAGTGTCAACTCTGGATGTCTGTCCTTAGGGCATCAACGTCGTCAACCTTGGTCTTCCCCTTCCAGTGTGTCCATGTAGGGGCTCCCACAGGATCACTGAGTGCAGTGTCAACTCTGGAAGTCTGTCCTTAGGGCATCAACGTCGTCAACCTTGGTCTTCCCCTTCCAGTGTGTCCATGTAGGGGCTCCCACAGGATCACTGAGTGCAGTGTCAACTCTGGAAGTCTGTCCTTAGGGCATCAACGTCGTCAACCTTGGTCTTCCCCTTCCAGTGTGTCCATGTAGGGGCTCCCACAGGATCACTGAGTGCAGTGTCAACTCTGGAAGTCTGTCCTTAGGGCATCAACGTCGTCAACCTTGGTCTTCCCCTTCCAGTGTGTCCATGTAGGGGCTCCCACAGGATCACTGAGTGCAGTGTGAACTCTGGATGTCTGTCCTTAGGGCATCAACGTCGTCAACCTTGGTCTTCCCCTTCCAGTGTGTCCATGTAGGGGCTCCCACAGGATCACTGAGTGCAGTGTCAACTCTGGAAGTCTGTCCTTAGGGCATCAACGTCGTCAACCTTGGTCTTCCCCTTCCAGTGTGTCCATGTAGGGGCTCCCACAGGATCACTGAGTGCAGTGTCAACTCTGGAAGTCTGTCCTTAGGGCATCAACGTCGTCAACCTTGGTCTTCCCCTTCCAGTGTGTCCATGTAGGGGCTCCCACAGGATCACTGAGTGCAGTGTCAACTCTGGAAGTCTGTCCTTAGGGCATCAACGTCGTCAACCTTGGTCTTCCCCTTCCAGTGTGTCCATGTAGGGGCTCCCACAGGATCACTGAGTGCAGTGTCAACTCTGGAAGTCTGTCCTTAGGGCATCAACGTCGTCAACCTTGGTCTTC
>CAXHJY010001688.1:162500-180000 GCA_964016885.1 Eledone cirrhosa
ATTTACTGAAAGGTGGGTGAATGTAGCAAAAATTGCCCGAGTGATTGGGCCTTCTCTGTATATAAACTTGTAGGTTGAAGAAGAGAGCAAAAGGAAGAAAGGAGCACTTGCACAACACGCTCCTGGAGTTGAGGGTTGTTCTATCTACGGGGTATTAAACAACCCATTTGTAACGCCTCTCCACTATTGGGGATTTCGATTATTATATTTGTTTGTTTTAATAATATTATTACACGACTGTATGTAAAATCCCCGGCATGTGTCTTTGTATTGTCTCCTTTTCTTGTGTGCCCTTGTGGCTAATAAAGAAATATATCTATCTATCGATCTACCTAACTCCATACTTACCTATATATATATATCTATCTACGTATCTACCTACCTACCTGTCTACATTTCCATTCTTCCATCAATCCATTTAGCTACCTGGCTTTCTCTCTATCTAACTAACTACTTATCTATGTACCTACCTCTATCTATTGGGATGGACACACGCGTATAACTTGCTGAGTAAGTTCTGTTTAAATTTCTATAGAAATTCTTTTCTGTAAACTTTAATTTTTGTACCATTTTTTAGAGGGACTTCCAGGTCAAACTTTGATCTGGTCAGTCTCTCAAAATATTCTACGCCTTTAGGCGAAATAGTTAAACAAAAAAAAATTTTTTTGTTGAAAAGTTAACATTTTTTAAAATGGCTGAAGCTTCTTCACCAAAATTCGAAGGAGGAAAGGGGAAGATAAGCTTACAGCTTCCCCCTGCCACTGTCACAGTAGCAGAGGTCAAAAACAAAGGTTAGCCAGAGGAAGGATTTTCTCCACCTGCTGACCGACAACTTGACGTTGACATGGCAACAAACCAAAGAACCAGCGGCACCAGCAACAACAACAACAACAATGCTACGGACGAAAACAACACCAATAACAATAACAACAACAACAAGACCAATAACTGTGATAACAACAACAATGATAACAGCAACACCACCAACTACAACAGCAACACAAACAAGGAAAAGGTCTCCTTCGCCCAGACGGCAAGGAAAACCCTCGACTATCTGCCAATAGATATAACCAAAGCGAAGGATCTACTGGCAGATGCCAAAAAATATATAGTGTACGGGGAAAATGGTTCATTCACGACCCCCCCCCCGGAACTAAAAAGCCAGAGACTCCTAAACACTGTCATTTTTAGGACAATCTCAAATAAAAGCAAAAAACCAGCTCAACCATCACAGAGTGAGATAGAGCTGGTTTTAAAAGACGTTATGAAGGACATCACCTTCATTCAGAAGGATAGACTCTACGGGAGTCTATCCATTCTCATGAAGGACAGGGACACAGCAGTGAGACTGTCCATCAAACCAATCACATCCACCGCATACACCTTCTACCCTACGTACATGGGTAGAAGAACACAAAAAATAAAAATCCACACCATCCTGCCGATTATGGACATATGGTGGGTTTTGACAGGTTTCCTGAACCTGGATGATGACACGCTGGTGTCCATGGGAAAGGCATCGGGTGACGCGTTCAGTGGAACGAGCCTCGAACTTGTAGTTCAAATGAGGCCCGAAAGGATCGCCCAGATCCCTGAACGCATCATACTGGATGATCAAACTTTCATCAACATTACCGTTGAGGGTAGGCGGCCCTCGTGTTACCTCTGCGGAAGCAGAGGTCACCTGAGGGCTGTCTGTCCCCAACTTAATAAGAAAACCTCAATCCTGCCTACACCACCAACAACTGCACAACCAACACAATCACCACAACTACCACTACAAAAACAACAACCATGGCACAAACGAAAACAAAACAATGTTCAACCCCCCCCCCACTAAAAAAAAACAATTTCCAAAACACCCGCACCGCAAACACAACCCGAAAATATACCCCTCCCCTCCAACGCGGAAGATGACCCTAGTTCGTCGTCAGACGAGGAGGAGCACTTCCACACAATCAAAAGAAAAAAAAGAAAACACACCTCAGACACACAAATGAAAACAACCCCTCCCCAAAACATAACACTGACACCAACACAAAAGAGCTCACAACAACAGCAAACAAAAAACACCACACAAAAACAAAAACATGCATACACATACATAAACACAAGAAACAAAAAACTGTTAAACATTGTGTACAACAACAATTTAATAAAAACCCAAGGGACTAACTTCACCCAGGCAGGGAATTTCCCCCACCTCAAAATGATTAAGGCCCCACAGGACACTTATAAAACTTTAAAAAACAACTTTAAAGAGGACGTGGGTCCCCCCTGCGTCGGGCACATTAACTGCGTCCTCCTAAAAAACTACCCTACCCCCTCCTCAAACACCCACACAACTCTAAACACCCCAAACACACAACACACTGATGCCCCTACACTTCCACAAACCACCACCCCTCCCAACAACCCATCCCCCACCCTCATGGAAATTGTGCAGCCGGATACCCGGGACGCAGAGAGGTAAGTGCCTTTTCTCTTCACCACCAACATGGCTATACTAAGAGTAGGCTGTTTAAATGCGCATGGCCTGGGCTCAACTTAGAAGCAAGCAATGCTTCTAAATGACCTCAGATCACAACGTATAAATGTGACGGTTATTTGCGAGGCCCGGATCAGCAACGTGCGACAGCTGGCCCCCACCTTTGATGACTTTGAGATGCACGCATCTCTCTGTCAGCCCGGTGGTGGGGGTGGGGTTGTCGTTCTGCTGCAAAAACAACTGGTACATTTGGAAAAACAGATGGTACCTTTGGACCCGGAGGGTCGACTAGTGGTTCTGGACCTTGGCAGTGGTAAAGGCGGAGCGTTTAGGTTGGTAGCCGCCTACGGCCCTTTCGTGTCAATGCGGCCGGACTTCTTCCATCGTCTGGAGACTTTTCTAGGGACGTCCTGCTCCTTGCTATTAGTGGGGTATGGAATGGTATCCTAGATGCACGCTGGGACTACGTAGGGGCCTGTCCCGATAGAGAGGGGTGTACTAGTCTCAAAGGGTTAATCGGTCGATTTGACCTGGCCGATAGATATCGACTAGATTTTCCGACTGCGCCAACCTGGATTTGGGCAAATCGTAGCGGATCATCTAGGTTGTACCTAGATAGGTTCTTAGTTAGAATTAAGGATAAGGACTTTTTAAGTTGTCCAAAAATGCGCATGGTTTGCTATTCAGACCACAAGTTAGAGACCTGCATGGTCAACCTTGACAGAACTCATAGACAGGGACCCGGTTACTGGAAGCTCAACACTTTGCCGGATTGTTCGGAAGGGGAGGGGAGCCGGTTGGAGAAGTGGACTTCGGTCCAGTCCTCGACGGCCTGTCGCGTCTCTCGGACAGGGAGGCGAAGTCCTACGAGGAGCCGATTTCAGCCGCTGAGATAGAGGACGTGCTGAGCAAATGCGGCAAACGCAAATCCCCGGGTCTCGATGGTCTTCCATACGAACTATATCTAGCTATGCCGGACTTGTTCCCCGATCTCCTCGAGGCGGTCTACTGCAACTGGCAACAGAACGGGAGAATTCCCTGTGCTGTGACCAAGGGCGTAGTCACGCTAGTGAGGAAGGACGAGAACAAGGGGGACGATATAAATAATTTCAGGCCCATAACTCTGCTAAATACAGAGTTACAGATTTTGGCCAAGGTGCTAGCAAAGATGTTGGCGCTTGTCGTGGGCAACCTGGTGGGAGATGCGCAGACATGTGCTATCCCGTCCAGGTCCATCCACGACAACCTCCACCTCATGCGATACATCATAGAGAGGGTTGGGAACGAACCCGGCTTTGGTGGGGCCCTGATCAACTTGGATCAATCTAAGGCGTTCGATAGGGTCGACCATGGTTACCTGGATGCGGTGCTAGCGGCGGCAGGGTTCGGACCCGTTTTCAGGGGCTGGATCAATGCCATGCACAGCAGCCGCATCTGCTCTAGGATCAAGGTGAACGGCTACCTCTCGGAGCCGTTCGAAATCGCGCGGTCCATCCGACAGGGGTTCCCTCTCTCCTGCCTTCTGTATGTAATGACTCTAGAGCCACTGCTGCGGAAGTTGGAGTTGTTGCAGGGCAGCCCGTTGGAACGGGGATTGCGGAAAGCGGTGTCGGTCTACGTCGACGACGTAACAGTAATGGTGTCGACGGCCTCGGATATCGGGGCGATCGGCACCTTACTGGAGGAATCCGAAAGGTTTACAGGGGCTAAGCTGAACTGGGACAAGTCAATTGGTCTGCAACTCGGCACGTGGAGGGGCAGATCGATGCCCTCCGATGGCGTCGTCGGGCGCTGGATGGAGGGCCCGGTGAAGTTGCGCGGGTCTGGTTCGGACCAGACCTCCAGGTGGAGAAGAACTGGGTGAGGTAACGAACAGGGTATTTGCACTGACCCAGAAGTGGGCCGAGTGCAAACTGTCCCTGAAAGGTCGGGCGGAGGTGGCGAACACTTATATAGCGTCCGTCATCTACTACCGCCTGACCGTTGTGCCTTGCCCAAGGGAAACGCTCGCCAAAATGGAGCGCGCACTCTTCCATTTCCTTTGGAAGAAGCGGGCTCCTATGGTGAGGAAATCCATCTGCTGTCAACACCCTTCGAAAGGAGGGCTGGGGATGCCGTGGCTAATGATACGTAAACACACATTAAGGCTACGGCACCTCTAGGTATTCCTCTCCGGTCAACCGGTGTGGGCCCCCTTTGTGAGGCGAGCCTTTCCCAGACTCGTCCTACTCACCGAGCTGCAATCCTGGGTCAAGCAAACGGAATCGAAACCTGCTAACACCTTGGCCAAAATCTTTAACTCTGTGTTTAGGAGAGTTATGGGTCAAAAGTTGCTAAGTTCGTCCCCCTTGTTCTCGTCTTTCCTGATCAGCGTTACTACAACCCTGGCTGAAGAACTGGGAATTCTCCCGTTCTGCTGTCAGTTGCAGTAGACGGCTCGAAGACGCCAGAGAACAAGTCCGGCATGCCTATGTAAAACTCATAGGGTAGACCATCTAGACCGGGTGATTCGCGTTTCCTGCAGCGGCCCAGAGCGTCCTGTATCTCACTGGCTGTGGTTGGTCTCTCGCAGAACTCGGCGTCCATGCTCGAGAGACGTGACAGGCCGTCGAGGTATGAACCGTAGTCCATTGCCTCGTTCGGCGCACCGCCGTTCTGCTCGAACAGTTGCGCAAAGTGCCGCTGAAAGCCGTGCACATCCACTTGGAGTCAAGTACCACGCGTCCGTTTTGGTCTTTCAAAGACCGAAACGTGGACTTGTTGCCACTTTTTGCCTCTGCTACTCGGGCCCAGCTAACAGATTTTGTTCCCTCGTTTACTAGAGCACGTGATCTACTCCTGACCACGCAGTCTTCGTATTTCGCATCGAAGAACTGGTCCAGTGCCGTTCTCGTTGTTAGCACTCTAGCTGTGTTGCACCTCCTATGCACCTCCTCTACCTTGGCTACTAGTTCTCTTTCTGTCTTGTTTTTCTCTAAGGCTAGTTCTTCGCAAAAGGCTATCGACTCTACTCTAATTGCTCTCTTGAGAGTGTACCACCATCTATTGTTGACGATGGCTCCCGTCAACTGTTGCTTAACTAATCTACTTTTCCGTCTACTGTAAGCTTTATGCGTCGATACCGACATGTTCAGCTTCCAGTATCCGGGTCCTTGTCTATGTTTTCTATCATGGTTGACTATGCAGGTGACTAGTTTGTGGTCTGAATAGGCAACCATGTATATTTGTTGACAGCTTAACATTTTCCTCTCTCTCTCTAATGAAGAACGTATCTAAATACGATCTAGATGTCCCGATATACATACATATCGGAGGTATCTTACTGACCTCTACCAACAAGTTCTTAAGGGAGATTCACTTATACCAGAATGGTTGACATTTGCACAAACGTTACTGGTCCCCAAAAACAACATCACAGATGAACAAGCAGCTGGAAAGAAAGGGGCTTGGAGAGGTGCTGAACAACTCCTAATCAACAAAACTGCGATGTCGGAGGTGCGACAATTTAGGAGGAATATGGCTACAGTCTGGCTGGACTAGAGGAAAGCTTTCGATACTGTTCCCCACTCTTGGATGATAGAAGCCCTCCAACTTGTTAAAGTCCCAGACATTATTATCAGAGCCATAGAGAAGGTGTCTTCTTCTTGGGCTACTATCCTAAGGTTAAAGACAGAAATAGGGGACTTTATTTTCACTGATAAAATAAAATATCGCATGGGTATAATTCAGGGGGACAGTCTCTCTGTGATATTATTCATCTTGTCATTAAACACCTTGTCCTTTCTGCTCAAGAAATGTGTGGGATACATCATTGGCTCACAGGAGGACAGAAATACCAACCTAACCCATCATTTCTTTATGGATGATCTGAAACTATATGCCAAGATGAAGAAAAATCTTGACCTGGTCACAACGTTTTCAAAGGATATAGGAATGGAGTTTGGCCAAGATAAATGCTCATACATGACTGACTGTAAAGCGGAGAAAAACAACTACCCAATCTAGCAACATTGTCATCAATGGCCTAACTGTTTCACCGATATCTGATGAGGACTGCTACAGATACCTGGAGATACATGAGAACATATCCTATAATGGTATCTGTAATAAGGAACGCGTAACCAGGGAATACTACACCCGATTAAGAAAGATCTGGTCATCGGAACTCTCTGCGCAAAACAGAACAATGTCTCACAATGTGTTCGCTGTGCCTGTCCTAACACCAACGCTTGGAATACTCAATTGGACGATAGACGAAATCCGAGCAGTTGATGTTGGAACTCGAAAAATATTAAACAACACCGGAAACTTCCACATCAACAGTGACATAGACCGCCTTTACTTGAAACGTAGGCAGAGGCTTAACATCAGTCCAGACAGCATTTGAATGTCGGATCATATCCCTCCGACAACATCTACGAAACTTGAAGTGTAGGAGCTCGTCTCTCGAGCACGTCTATCTGCATGAAACGGATAAGATCATGAGAGTTGCGAAGGAACTCCACGAGAGATATTCCCCCCTGTGTGATCATCAAAAACTCACACCCAGGGAAGTCGCTCAGCAGTATCGCAATGAATCCATGGATGAAAAACTGCATGCTTATCAGCAAAAAATCATGCATGGATTTGTTGCCAAGGAGCTCCAGAGTTTAGAGTAATATAGATAAGGAAAGTAGTCTATCGTGGACCAACAACCGCTATATTGGCTCCCACTTTAAAGGATACGCTTTTGCAATCCAGGAAGAGGAGATTAACACGAAATACCTGATTCACAAAAGAGATAGGGATGCAGGCAAAATACCTAGATGTGATAACAAGTGCAAATTCTGCAGAACTAACATCGAGGATATCACCCATGTCATCAGCAGCTGTCCAAAGATGTCATCGCGGTACTATCTACCTATGAGGCATGATGTAGTGGCCAAAACACAGTACAATGCAGTCCGTAAAAATGATAGCCCCGATAATAAACACATTAAAAGCTACATCAATGTGGAAGACATACATGTACATAATATGAAAGAGTACTGGTGGAATGTTCCAGTAAAAACCCCAATAAAATGCAGACATAACAGACCAGATATTATGATATGGGACAGAGAGAAGAAAACATGCACAATAGTGGAAATTAGCTGCCAGTAGATGCCAATATAATATCAAAGATTAGCGAAAAGGAGAATATTTAAGCAGAACTGATGAGAAATCTGCAGATACTCCACCCTGATTACACCTTCAGATTTATGCCTGTGATTATTGGGGCACTGGGGTATTTTAGTAACTGCCTCAATACAAATCTTGAGAAGCTAGGCTTCACAGGAACAGAAAGAACAGAAGTAGTTAGGAAATTACAAGTACAATCCATTAATGGAACAGTAAAAATATGTAAAACATGCAAACATTTTGCATCTAATAACTGCATATACACATGTACAGAAACAAAGCATATACACATGTACACATACAATTCAAAACATACACATCCACACATACAATAACATCCATATCTACACATGCATGCATACATAATCTACCTAGTTGATGTGTAAATTCCAATGAGAGAGTCTTGTGTCTATGTTAGAAACCGACTCTCTGTCTCTATTGGGAAAAAATTAGTGAAATTATAAAACCAGAAGAACATACATACATACATACATACTTACGTACATACATACGCACATGACAGATGCCCCCTAGTTATCGAGTATGACCATCACATGACATCTAAAAAAGACCCAACTTTTATCAATACTGTCATCGTTTGTGACTTTTTAACCCAGCTAATGATTTAAAGTGTGTTGCAGTGTCAGCAACTATGGTAAAAATGTTTATTGGTAATAGATAGCTGTGGTTGATCGTTATGGTCTTCTACATACATATATACACACATACACACATGCATACATACATACATGCATACATATATATACATATATATACATACATGCATACACACATACATACATACATACATACATACATACATACATACATACATACATACATACATACATATGTGAAAAAACATAGGATGTGACAATGCTCCTTACATGCAAACAAACACAAACAAACCTCACTCATAACCAACAAAGAGTGAAAAATAAAATAGAGACGATGTTTGGTAACAGTAGAATCAGAACTCTCCAATATAAGCTGATCACCCTCAAACAAGAATTGAGAGCTGTTAGCGAAAAACGCCGATACCCGAAGAAGGTAGATGAGAGAAAAGTGCTTAATAAAAGATTCAGGCGAAACCAAACATCAGTCTATAGAGATATGAAGGGCAAAATAATAAGTGTCATTGAGGCCCCATCCCAGAAAGACATAGATTCCTTTTGGAGAAAAATATGGGGTGAAAAGAAGAATTTCAACCAAGATGCAGTGTGGCTAAGAGAAATCCCAAAGAACTATTGCTCCTACACTACAACAAAAACATACGAAATAAGTGAGGGTATCCTTGAGACTGTAATAGGAAAACTCCAAGATAAGAAAACACTAGGAAGAGACATGATTGTCGGCTACTGGTACAAGAAAACCAATATTCTATCGGAGGTATCTTACTGACCTCTACCAACAAGTTCTGAAGGGAGATACACTTATAACAGAATGGTTGACATTTGCACAAACGTTACTGGTCCCCAAAAACAAAGACACCCACATGGCAAAAAACTACCGACCCATTGCATGCCAGAACCTGATATATAAGATGTATACAGCCTGCCTGAACCTATTCCTCCAAGATCACTGTGAAAATAATAACATCATCACAGATGAACAAGCAGCTGGAAAGAAAGGTGGAATGTTCCAGTAAAAACCCCAATAAAATGCAGGTATAACAGACCAGATATTATGATATGGGACAGAGAGAAGAAAACATGCACAGTAGTGGAAGTTAGCTGCCCAACAGATGCCAATATAATATCAAAGATTAGCGAAAAGGAGAATATTTAAGCAGAACTGATGAGAAATCTGCAGATACTCCACCCTGATTACACCTTCAGATTTATGCCTGTGATTAATGGGGCACTGAGGTATGTTAGTAACTGCCCCAATACAAATCTTGAGAAGCTAGGCTTCACAGGAACTGAAAGAACAGAAGTAGTTAGGAAATTACAAGTACAATCCATTAATGGAACAGTAAAAATATGTAAAACATTCCAAATGTTTTGCATCTAATAACTGCATATACATATGTACAGATACAAAGCATATACACATCCACACATACAATAACATCCATATCTACACATGCAGACATACAAACCTACCTAGTTGATGTGTAAATTCCAATGAGAGAGTCTTGTGTCTATGTTAGAAACCGACTCTCACTCTATTGGAAAAAATTTGTGAAATGATAAAACCAAAAGAACATACATACATACACATACATGCATACATACATACATACATACATACATACATATATACATACATACATACATACATACATACATACATAAAGGAATATACTAAGTAACGGTTCTTTTCGTTCTCGATTCAAACGATTCAAGAACAACGTTTAAAACACAGTTGTAGAATTAAAAACTAACTGAAAAGAAATATTACCCAAGCTGTGAATAACTTTAAATTTGATTCTGACAGAACTTTGTCGAAACTTTTAAAGAAGATCATCGACTATTTTGAAAAATAAATACGAAATATTAGGGAATAGACGAACTCATCATGGCAAAAAGTACAAGTCTCCTTCGACCAAATCGCAACTACAACCGTTGTATACAATGGAGCTACGAGCTTAACAAAGTATTATATGAAGCATACAAACAATCTGAACCCCAAAAGTTCGGTTTTATGCAAAGGCTAAAAACTTTATGGAACTCCAAACACCCAGAATTAGACTTTTCTCCAAAGCATTTAAATGAACAGGCAAAACGTATCATTAGATGTAAATTGATACATCTAACGGAATTGAGTGATACTACAAATACAGCCCTTGTAGACAACCACCCCACCTCCACTGACAGACAAAGAGAATGGCCAGCTAAATCTAACAGTGAACAGCTCACCAACAATTTTGCTGAAATCCATCCCACTTCCACTGAAGAACAGCGAGAAAGGTCAGCTAACTCTAGTAGTAATTGTCACCACATCAACAACGAGGCTGAAATTCATGACTCTACTGAACAAACAGAGCACCAAAAACTTGTGAACACCCTACAAGTGATATGGAACGATATGTTTCAAGAGATACACAGCCTTAATGTGAGTGACAGACCATACAACACCAGAATCAGTAAAGAACCCACTAAATTGGAATTGGAAGCGGTGAACGAAATAGCTGGCAATTATCTGAAGGCTATACAATCTAAAGGTGTAGAAACGACATTTGAAACGCTTAATGTTTTGTTATATGTTTCAGCTGTCACATTGCTATCATATAACACACATCTAAAACCACGCAATCAAGATACAAACAGAAAGCCTGAACCAGCGTGGATGCGAAATTTAAAAACCAAAATTTTGTCCCTGAAACGAAGTATCTCACACATCGCAGTCGTTATGAAATGCAACATAGGGAGCAACTTCACACGACACCAGGAACACCTAAAGAAAAAGTTAGAGAGACGATTTGGAGATACAAAATTTAAAACTTTGAACTCCAAATTACACCAGTTGAAACAACAACTCACAGCTACAACAGAAATACTAAAATATAAGTCAACAGCACATAAACGACAAGTGCGAAATAGATTGTTTGCCAGAGATCCTAAATCAGTTTATCGCAGCTTCGGTGGCAAAAGCTCAATCCCTATAAACGACACCCCTTCAAAAGAACAGGTTGAGAGCTACTGGAGATCTGTATGGGAAACGGATGACGGATTCAACAGACAAGATAATTGGCTAAAAGAACTGGAACAGGACTACTGCCAACATGTCCAGATAAAACAATATGACATAGATGGGTCAATACTGGAAACAGCTCTACAGAAAATGTCGAATAGGAAATCGCCAGGCCCAGACCACATTACAGGATACTGGTTGAAGAATTTCACTTTCTATCGGCAAGATCTCATACGGCTGTTTACAGAAACCATTAAAGGCCCACAAGAACTGCCCAGATGGTTATCAACTGCCACTACTCTCCTCATTCCCCAAAATAGCCAAATCACCCTTGCTAAAAATTACCTCCCAATAGCCTGCCAAAACATCATGTATAAATTATATACTGGGTGCCTTAACCTGTTCTTAAAGGATCACTGTGCTACCAACAACATCATAACACCTGAGCAAGCTGGTGGAAAGAGGGAGGTGTGGGGTTGCATAGATCACCTACTAACTAACAAAATGATTCAGGAAAAAACAACAAAGAATCGCAGAAACATGATTGTGGTGTGGCTGGACTATCAAAAAGCATTTGATAGTGTACCTCATGGGTGGATTATTAAGGCTTTACAGTTAGCTAAAGTCCCACAACCATTGGAAGCTGCTGTTGAACGCCTGACCAAGAACTGGTACACCAATTTGTTCCTTAGAGGTGAGAAGGAGCAAGTTAAGACTGATAACATACATTACCAGAAGGGCATTTTTCAGGGTGATAGCTTGTCAGTGCTACTCTTCGTTCTCTCACTGAATCCACTATCTTACCTACTCAGGAAACAAGGTGGACAAAGAAGCGGGCCCGGATGTATCTCCCATCTTTTCTTTGTTGATGACCTAAAGTTGTATGGGCCAAATATCAATGACATCAAAAAACAATTGGACCTCATTACACAATTTTCAACCGACATCAAAATGAAATTTGGTGAGTCCAAGTGTGCATATTTGGCAGTAAAACGTGGAAGAGCTGTGCCCTCCTCTAGAAATCTAGAGATGAACGGCCTGGCAATACAACCTCTGCAGTCAGGTGACAACTACAGATATCTTGGACAGGATGAGAATGTCAGATATGATGGACCCATAAATAAGGAGAGAACCAGAACTGAATACCTCAGAAGAGTAAAGAAAATATGGTCATCAGAACTGTCAGCATACAACAAATACATTGCTCACAATACTTATGCTGTGCCAATTCTAACGCCAACATTTGGCCTGCTGAACTGGTCATTGCAAAAACTAAGTGAGATGGATGTTAGAACTCTAAAACTTCTCAGTGTTACTGGGAACTTTAACATCAATGGTGATGTGGATAGGCTATACTTCTCACGCAAGGAAGGTGGCCGGGGTCTAAAATCAATATTAACAACATATGAGACCCGGAAAGTAACACTGAAGCAACACCTTCAACAGAGGAAAAAGGTTGGCAACCATCTTGCCCAGGTTTATGAGCATGAAAAAAAATATCATTAGAATAGCGACTGATCTGGAGGAGAGATATGGAATAAAGCCTGATATAAATCTCTCACCCAGAGAAATCGGAAGATCCTATTCAATGTTCAAACAAGATTAAAAAATTGACCAATTTACAGAAAAAGTTGTGCATTGATACTTGAGGCGTAAAACACAGACCATAGAGGGGATAAACCACTCAAAAAGCCTGACATGGAGTTCCGACAAGTTTATGACATCACACCTTGAGGGGTATCTCTATGCAATACAGGAACAAGAACTCCCTACCAAATATCTGCTGCACAAAAGAGGAGGGCCAGCAGCTGACAATAAATGTAGGCTATGTAAAAAAAAGATTGAGGATGTAAGCCACATCGTTGCCAGCTGCGAAAGAATGTCATCTCGCTACTACCTCCCCATGAGACACGATGGGATAGCTAGAACCATCTGGAACGCACTTCGGAAAACAAAATTAACAACAAACGAGGAAGAATATATTGAGACAGATGGCACTAAGGAATACTGGTGGAACCTGAAAATAAAAACTGCCACCAAATTAAAGCACAACCGGCCTGATATTGTTGTTTGGGACCACACATTGAAAACGTGTTCTGTTGTGGAGATCAGCTGCCCACTTGATGTAAACGTTGTCAGAAAAATACAGGAGAAGGAGGACATCTACGGACCATTGATGAGGAGTTTACAAATCCAGTATCCAAGATACACCTTTAGCTTCATACCCATCATTATTGGAGCTACGGGTTATATACCAACCCGCTTGGACCAAAGTATGACTGAACTTGGATTTGCGGACAAAAAGCGCAGCTCCCTAATTCATAGTCTACAAATGGCTGCGATAGCTGGCACCTTCAAAATTTGCAAAACATTCTTGCGATTCAAGGGATAACGATTTCTTTTCTTTTACAACCTTGCCACCAGGAAGGTGGCCGGTCAAAAAAATATACTCGAAATTAAGAGAAAGAGATACATACATACATACACACATACATACATACATACATACATACATACATACATACATACATACATACATACATACATAGAGGCTGCCGACTCGTTTTCGAGTACGGCCACTACTTTATATCCATGTAGGAGAACCCCTATCGATGCGCTGAACAAGTGTGACTTTTTAGTCCAGCCAGCGACTTGAAAACTCTGGTACAAACACTACACTTGTGACAATTACTGACACAGTGCTGGGCCCATGGTACCATGTGATGACAAGTGCAGAGAGATCTGCAGATATAAAGCAATGCCTGTGCCGTGAAGCTTTTATAGTGAGGAAAGGCACTGCACAAAGCCAGTCCCACTCTCTTAACCAAGATGATATTTACCAAAAAGAAGAACAAGTCAACATCATTGGATACCATCAGGGTTGCATGTGTTATATCAGAGTTTTCCTTCTCCTAGAATTCTGCCTTGACAAAGGCTAAGGGGTCATCTCTCCCGGTGATTTTGTATGGCCGTTGACTCTTAAGAGCTCCTTTGCCCTTTGACAAGTTTTGTTTTTAGTCCTGCAGGATGTCCAAAGTCACCCTCCTCACCAAGAAACCTTGGTGGGGTTGCTAGTTTAGTCACCAACGACCCTACCATGAGACAGGTTGTACTGGGATACATGTTACCAGTAGCACCAACTGGTGACCTGACATACATACATACATACATACATACATACATACATACATACATACATACATACATACATACATACATACATACATACATACATTTATGCAGAACTGATGAGAAATCTGCAGATACTCCACCCTGATTACACATTCAGATTTATACCTGTGATTATTGGGGCACTGGGGTATGTTGGTAACTGCCTCGGTGCGGATCTTGAGAGGTTGGGCTTCCCAGGAACAGAAAGACCACAACTAGTTAGGAGGTTGCGGATGCAGTCCGTTGGTGGAACTGTAAAAATATGTAAAACATTCCAAAATGTTTGCATCTAATACGTGCATATACACTTGTACAGATATAAAGCACACATACAACTCAAAACATACACATGCACACATACAATAACATCCATATCTACACATTTATGCATGCAGACATACATACATATCTACCTAGTTGATGATGTGTAAATTCCAATGAGAGAGTCTGTGTCTATGTTAGAAACCGACTCTCTCTTTATTGGTAAAAATTTGTGAAATTATAAAACCAGAACAACATACATACATGATAGCTGCCCCCTCGTTATCGTGTATGGTCATTGCATGATATACCACTATTAATAATTATTAATTAATTCTATCGTGCAATGCCTGTGCGTGAAGATATATTTTTAAAGTGAGGAAAGATTGTGCACTGAGCCAATCCCACTCTCTGAGCGACAGTAGTCGAAAAGAAGAAAAGATCAACATCATCGATAACTACTGAGCCGCAGGTTTTATACCGGAGTCATCCCAGTTTCCTGAGTTGCCTTCTCCTAGAAGAATGCACTGACAAAGGCTAGGGGTCCTTCATTCCCAGTGGTTTAACCGCGTGATCGAGTGTCAAGCCCGACTATTTCTATGTCCCCGCGCATATACATACACATGCAGCCATGTATATACACATATACATATATACATGTGTTTATACATATTTACACACTTGTGGATGGCCGTTTACTCTTATGAGTTCTTCTGCCCCTTGTCAGGTTTTGTTTTTTGTCCTGCAGGGTGTCCAAAATCACGCTCCTCGCCAAGTAAACTTGGTGGGGTTGCCGGTTTAGTCGCCGACGACCCGACCATGCGACAGGTTGTACTGGGTTACATGTTACCAGTAGCACTCAAGAATGGCCCGATATACATACATACATACATACATACATACATACATACATACATACATACATACATGGTGGCTGCCAACTCGTTTTCGAGTACGGCCACTACTTTATATCCATGTAGGAGAACCCCTACCGATGCGCTGAACGAGTGTGACTTTTTAGTCCAGTCACCGACTTGAAAACTCTGGTACAAACACTACACTTGTGACAATTACTGACACATAGTGCTGGGCCCATGGTACCATGTGACGACAAGTGCAGAGAGATCACCAGATATAAAGCAATGCCTGTGCCGTGAAGCTTTTATAGAAAGCAAAGGCACTGCACAAAGCCAGTCCCACTCTCTTAACCAAGATGATATTTACCAAAAAGAAGAACAAGTCAACATCATTGGATACATACATACATGCATACATACATACATACATACATACATAGATATACATACATACACATACATACATATTGATATCATCACGAAGATCCTAACCAATCTCTGACATCTTCCCAGTGAAATGCTAAGACTTAGCTTCTCTCAATTGATTCTCTACTTTGCAGTTCTCATATATGTAACGTCAATAAAACTATTGATCTATTCTATACCATCTTGTTTTTCCTGTCTCTCCACTTTCACAATCTCTACACAGCTTTGTCTATCTAATATCACTTCCTCTACGCAGTGCATGTTATAATATCTCATGTACGTTCGTGTGATATGATATAACTAGATACAAAGTGTATGTAGGTATAAATGTCAGTCTTTATTTCTGCTTGCATGGCTATGTGCATTGATGCTCATTTGAAATATAGCTATATATAAATAGACATATATAGATACCTATATATATATATCTTTATATATTCATTTCATTAGTAACTTTTGTTACTCTAGCGCTTCGCCTGTTTATGACCGTGCACACACAAACACACACATATATATCTATATATATATGTATATATATATATATATATATATATATGTATATATATATATATATATATATATATATATCTATATATATATGTATATATATATATATATATATATATATATATATGTATATATATATATATATATATGTATATATATATATATATATATATATATATGTATATGTATATATATATATATATATATATATATATATATATATATATATATATGTATATGTATATATATATATATATATATATATATATATATATATATATATATGTATATGTATATATATGTATATATATGTATATATATATATATATATATATATATATATATATATATATATATATATATATGTATATATATATATATATATATATATATGTATATATATATATATATATGTATATATATATATATATATATATATATATGTATATATATATATATATATATATATATGTATATATATATATATATATATATATATATATATATGTATATATATATATATATATATAATATAAAGGACGTAAAATAAGAAAATATTTTTTTTTAAAAATTTAAAAAAAAATTTTTTCCTACTTAAATTTTCACTCCAACTAATTAGTTTCTGCAATGGGATAAAGACAGTTATGTAATCCAACTGTCGAGAATTCATTGCGTCATCAGGAAGTCTATTCTCAGTTAAGTCTCCAGGCAATGCGCGGACACTGGCGGCTCGTATAAAAATAATAATAATTCGGTAGATCGAACAGCTTGCGAGGACTGGATTCTATGTACCGAAATTCTCACTGCTTCAAGTCAAATGGCCGATTCTAAAGAATCAATCACGTGACACAGAGGCTAGTTAGAAGGAATGGGATGGTAAGATGACTGACGCCTACTAACACCCCAAAAAAAAATTTTTTTTTTTTAGAAGTGGTTTTGACAAGTTTGCTCGACAAATCAGTGATTTGGAGATAAATATAGATAATTTAATATA
>CAXHJY010001689.1:7500-30000 GCA_964016885.1 Eledone cirrhosa
AGTCTGCGACTGACCCAGGTTCTGCTGCACATCGGGCTGAGGGGGCCAAACTCCTTAAATACCGGTCGCTCTCCAACAGGTTTGCGGTTGTACCCTTGGCAGTGGAGACTTCTGGTGTCCTTGGCCCCAGGGCTACCTCCTTACTCACCACCATAGGCGCTGAGCTGGCCAGCCGTAGGTGTGAGCCCCGCGAGTTGGAGTGGCTTTTCCAGCGCGTCTCCCTTGCCGTCCTCCGGGGAAACGCCTTCTCCATTCTGAGGAGTTTGGTTTATATTTTCTCTATCAGTGTATCAACCATCCAGCAGTTAGTAGAACTATAAAATGATGGTAGACAATCAACGCTAATTATTTTGTCAATATACTTGCAGTTAATTTGACATCATTAAGAGACCAGACTTTAAATGGAGAGAGAATGATATTAATGTTGCCGTGTTCGATAAAATAAGTAGTAGTCATCTATTGGGGTCGACATAATGTGTCACCCTTCCCAAAGTTAGAAATCAATATTGTTGTTATCAACAATAATCATCAATGTTACCAATTTATGTCAATTTTCCATGGCTAGACAGCTTGTCACATTGTGGCGAGACAGCTTGTCATATTGTGGCGAGACAGCTTGTCACATTGTGGCGAGACAGCTTGTCACATTGTGGCGAGACAGCTTGTCACATTGAGGCGAGACAGCTTGTCACTATGTGGCGAGACAGCTTGTCACATTGAGGCGAGACAGCTTGTCACATTGTGGCGAGACAGCTTGTCACATTGAGGCGAGACAGCTTGTCACATTGTGGCGAGACAGCTTGTCACATTGTGGCGAGACAGCTTGTCACATTGTGGCGAGACAGCTTGTCACATTGAGGCGAGATAGCTTGTCACATTGTGGCGAGATAGCTTGTCACATTGTGGCGAGACAGCTTGTCACATTGTGGATAGACAGCTTGTCACATTGAGGCGAGACAGCTTGTCACATTGTGGCGAGACAGCTTGTCACATTGTGGCGAGACAGCTTGTCACATTGTGGCGAGACAGCTTGTCACATTGTGGCGAGACAGCTTGTCACATTGTGGCGAGACAGCTTGTCACATTGAGGCGAGACAGCTTGTTACATTGTGGCGAGACAGCTTGTCACATTGTGGCGAGACAGCTTGTCACATTGTGGCGAGACAGCTTGTCACATTGAGGCGAGACAGCTTGTCACATTGTGGCGAGACAGCTTGTCACATTGTGGCGAGACAGCTTGTCACAATGTGGCGAGACAGCTTGTCACATTGTGGCGAGACAGCTTGTCACATTGTGGCGAGACAGCTTGTCACATTGTGGCGAGACAGCTTGTCACATTGAGGCGAGACAGCTTGTCACATTGTGGCGAGATAGCTTGTCACATTGTGGCGAGACAGCTTGTCACATTGAGGCGAGACAGCTTGTCACATTGTGGCGAGACAGCTTGTCACATTGTGGCGAGACAGCTTGTCACATTGTGGCGAGACAGCTTGTCACATTGTGGCGAGACAGCTTGTCACATTGAGGCGAGACAGCTTGTCACATTGAGGCGAGACAGCTTGTCACATTGTGGCGAGACAGCTTGTCACATTGTGGCGAGACAGCTTGTCACGTTGAGGCGAGACAGCTTGTCACGTTGTGGCGAGACAGCCTGTCACATTGTGGCGAGGCAGCCTGTCACATTGCGGCGAGGCAGCCTGTCACATTGTGGCGAGACAGCCTGTCACATTGTGGCGAGACAGCCTGTCACATTGTGGCGAGACAGCCTGTCACATTGTGGCGAGACAGCCTGTCACATTGTGGCGAGACAGCTTGTCACACTGAGGCGAGACAGCTTGTCACATTGTGGCGAGACAGCTTGTCACATTGTGGCGAGACAGCTTGTCACATTGTGGCGAGACAGCTTGTCACATTGTGGCGAGACAGCTTGTCACATTGTGGCGAGACAGCTTGTCACATTGTGGCGAGACAGCTTGTCACATTGAGGCGAGACAGCTTGTCACATTGAGGCGAGACAGCTTGTCACATTGAGGCGAGACAGCTTGTCACATTGTGGCGAGACAGCTTGTCACATTGAGGCGAGACAGCTTGTCACATTGTGGCGAGACAGCTTGTCACATTGTGGCGAGACAGCTTGTCACATTGTGGCGAGACAGCTTGTCACGTTGTGGCGAGACAGCTTGTCACATTGTGGCGAGACAGCTTGTCACGTTGTGGCGAGACAGCTTGTCACGTTGTGGCGAGACAGCTTGTCACGTTGAGGCGAGACAGCTTGTCACATTGAGGCGAGACAGCTCGTGACATTGAGGCTAGACAGCTCGTCACATTGTGGCGAGACAGCTCGTCACATTGAGGCGAGACAGCTTGTCACATTGTGGCGAGACAGCTCGTCACATTGAGGCGAGACAGCTCGTCACATTGTGGCTAGACAGCTCGTCACATTGAGGCGAGACAGCTCGTCACATTGTGGCGAGACAGCTCGTCACATTGTGGCGAGACAGCTTGTCACATTGAGTCGAGACAGCTTGTCACATTGAGTCGAGACAGCTTGTCACATTGAGTCGAGACAGCTTGTCACATTGTGGCGAGACAGCTTGTCACATTGTGGATAGACAGCTTGTCACATTGAGGCGAGACATTTTGTCACATTGTGGCGAGACAGCTTGTCACATTGTGGCGAGACAGCTTGTCACATTGAGGCGAGACAGCTTGTCACGTTGTGGCGAGACAGCCTGTCACATTGTGGCGAGGCAGCCTGTCACATTGCGGCGAGGCAGCCTGTCACATTGTGGCGAGACAGCCTGTCACATTGTGGCGAGACAGCCTGTCACATTGTGGCGAGACAGCCTGTCACATTGTGGCGAGACAGCCTGTCACATTGTGGCGAGACAGCTTGTCACACTGAGGCGAGACAGCTTGTCACATTGTGGCGAGACAGCTTGTCACATTGTGGCGAGACAGCTTGTCACATTGTGGCGAGACAGCTTGTCACATTGTGGCGAGACAGCTTGTCACATTGTGGCGAGACAGCTTGTCACATTGTGGCGAGACAGCTTGTCACATTGAGGCGAGACAGCTTGTCACATTGAGGCGAGACAGCTTGTCACATTGAGGCGAGACAGCTTGTCACATTGTGGCGAGACAGCTTGTCACATTGAGGCGAGACAGCTTGTCACATTGTGGCGAGGCAGCTTGTCACATCGTGGCGAGGCAGCTTGTCACATCGTGGCGAGGCAGCTTGTCACATTGTGGCGAGGCAGCTTGTCACATTGTGGCGAGACAGCTTGTCACATTGTGGCGAGACAGCTTGTCACATTGTGGCGAGACAGCTTGTCACATTGTGGCGAGACAGCTTGTCACATTGTGGCGAGACAGCTTGTCACATTGTGGCGAGACAGCTTGTCACATTGTGGCGAGACAGCTTGTCACATTGTGGCGAGACAGCTTGTCACATTGTGGCGAGACAGCTTGTCACATTGAGGCGAGACAGCTTGTCACATTGTGGCGAGACAGCTTGTCACATTGTGGCGAGACAGCTTGTCACATTGAGGCGAGACAGCTTGTCACATTGTGGCGAGACAGCTTGTCACATTGAGGCGAGACAGCTTGTCACATTGTGGCGAGACAGCTTGTCACATTGTGGCGAGACAGCTTGTCACATTGTGGCGAGACAGCTTGTCACATTGTGGATAGACAGCTTGTCACATTGTGGCGAGACAGCTTGTCACATTGTGGCGAGACAGCTTGTCACATTGTGGCGAGACAGCTTGTCACATTGTGGCGAGACAGCTTGTCACATTGTGGCGAGACAGCTTGTCACATTGTGGCGAGACAGCTTGTCACATTGTGGCGAGACAGCTTGTCACATTGTGGCGAGACAGCTTGTCACATTGAGGCGAGACAGCTTGTCACATTGTGGCGAGACAGCTTGTCACATTGTGGCGAGACAGCTTGTCACATTGTGGCGAGACAGCTTGTCACATTGTGGCGAGACAGCTTGTCACATTGTGGCGAGACCGCTTGTCACATTGTGGCGAGACGGCTTGTCACATTGTGGCGAGACGGCTTGTCACATTGAGGCGAGACGGCTTGTCACATTGTGGCGAGACGGCTTGTCACATTGAGGCGAGACGGCTTGTCACATTGTGGCGAGACGGCTTGTCACATTGTGGCGCGACGGCTTGCCACATTGTGGCGAGACAGCTTGCCACATTGTGGCGAGACAGCTTGCCACATTGAGGCGAGACAGCTTGCCACATTGAGGCGAGACAGCTTGCCACATTGTGGCGACACAGCTTGCCACATTGTGGCGAGACAGCTTGCCACATTGTGGCGAGACAGCTTGCCACATTGTGGCGAGACAGCTTGCCACATTGTGGCGAGACAGCTTGTCACATTGAGGCGAGACAGCTTGTCACATTGAGGCGAGACAGCTTGTCACATTGAGGCGAGACAGCTTGTCACATTGTGGCGAGACAGCTTGTCACATTGTGGCGAGACAGCTTGTCACATTGTGGCGAGACAGCTTGTCACATTGTGGCGAGACAGCTTGTCACATTGTGGCGAGACAGCTTGTCACATTGTGGCGAGACAGCTTGTCACATTGTGGCGAGACAGCTTGTCACATTGTGGCGAGACAGCTTGTCACATTGTGGCGAGACAGCTTGCCACATTGTGGCGAGACAGCTTGCCACATTGTGGCGAGACAGCTTGCCACATTGTGGCGAGACAGCTTGCCACATTGTGGCGAGACAGCTTGCCACATTGAGGCGAGACAGCTTGTCACATTGAGGCGAGACAGCTTGTCACATTGAGGCGAGACAGCTTGTCACATTGTGGCGAGACAGCTTGTCACATTGTGGCGAGACAGCTTGTCACATTGTGGCGAGACAGCTTGTCACATTGTGGCGAGACAGCTTGTCACATTGTGGCGAGACAGCTTGTCACATTGTGGCGAGACAGCTTGTCACATTGTGGCGAGACAGCTTGTCACATTGTGGCGAGACAGCTTGTCACATTGTGGCGAGACAGCTTGTCACATTGTGGCGAGACAGCTTGTCACATTGTGGCGAGACAGCTTGTCACATTGAGGCGAGACAGCTTGTCACATTGTGGCGAGACAGCTTGTCACATTGTGGCGAGACAGCTTGTCACATTGTGGCGAGACAGCTTGTCACATTGTGGCGAGACAGCTTGTCACATTGTGGCGAGACAGCTTGTCACATTGAGGCGAGACAGCTTGTCACATTGTGGCGAGACAGCTTGTCACATTGAGGCGAGACAGCTTGTCACATTGTGGCGAGACAGCTTGTCACATTGTGGCGCGACAGCTTGCCACATTGTGGCGAGACAGCTTGCCACATTGAGGCGAGACAGCTTGCCACATTGTGGCGAGACAGCTTGCCACATTGTGGCGAGACAGCTTGCCACATTGTGGCGAGACAGCTTGCCACATTGTGGCGAGACAGCTTGTCACATTGTGGCGAGACAGCTTGTCACATTGTGGCGAGACAGCTTGTCACATTGAGGCGAGACAGCTTGTCACATTGAGGCGAGACAGCTTGTCACATTGAGGCGAGACAGCTTGTCACATTGAGGCGAGACAGCTTGTCACATTGTGGCGAGGCAGCTTGTCACATTGTGGCGAGGCAGCTTGTCACATTGTGGCGAGACAGCTTGTCACATTGTGGCGAGACAGCTTGTCACATTGTGGCGAGACAGCTTGTCACATTGTGGCGAGACAGCTTGTCACATTGAGGCGAGACAGCTTGTCACATTGTGGCGAGACAGCTTGTCACATTGTGGCGAGACAGCTTGTCACATTGAGGCGAGACAGCTTGTCACATTGTGGCGAGACAGCTTGTCACATTGTGGCGAGACAGCTTGTCACATTGAGGCGAGACAGCTTGTCACATTGTGGCGAGACAGCTTGTCACATTGTGGCGAGACAGCTTGTCACATTGAGGCGAGACAGCTTGTCACATTGAGGCGAGACAGCTTGTCACATTGTGGCGAGACAGCTTGTCACATTGAGGCGAGACAGCTTGTCACATTGTGGCGAGACAGCTTGTCACATTGTGGCGAGACAGCTTGTCACATTGTGGATAGACAGCTTGTCACATTGTGGCGAGACAGCTTGTCACATTGTGGATAGACAGCTTGTCACATTGTGGCGAGACAGCTTGTCACATTGTGGCGAGACAGCTTGTCACATTGTGGCGAGACAGCTTGTCACATTGTGGCGAGACAGCTTGTCACATTGTGGCGAGACAGCTTGTCACATTGTGGCGAGACAGCTTGTCACATTGTGGCGAGACAGCTTGTCACATTGTGGCGAGACAGCTTGTCACATTGAGGCGAGACAGCTTGTCACATTGTGGCGAGACAGCTTGTCACATTGTGGCGAGACAGCTTGTCACATTGTGGCGAGACCGCTTGTCACATTGTGGCGAGACGGCTTGTCACATTGTGGCGAGACGGCTTGTCACATTGAGGCGAGACGGCTTGTCACATTGTGGCGAGACGGCTTGTCACATTGAGGCGAGACGGCTTGCCACATTGTGGCGAGACGGCTTGTCACATTGTGGCGCGACGGCTTGCCACATTGTGGCGAGACAGCTTGCCACATTGAGGCGAGACAGCTTGCCACATTGAGGCGAGACAGCTTGCCACATTGTGGCGAGACAGCTTGCCACATTGTGGCGAGACAGCTTGCCACATTGTGGCGAGACAGCTTGCCACATTGTGGCGAGACAGCTTGTCACATTGAGGCGAGACAGCTTGTCACATTGAGGCGAGACAGCTTGTCACATTGAGGCGAGACAGCTTGTCACATTGTGGCGAGACAGCTTGTCACATTGTGGCGAGACAGCTTGTCACATTGTGGCGAGACAGCTTGTCACATTGTGGCGAGACAGCTTGTCACATTGTGGCGAGACAGCTTGTCACATTGTGGCGAGACAGCTTGTCACATTGTGGCGAGACAGCTTGTCACATTGTGGCGAGACAGCTTGTCACATTGTGGCGAGACAGCTTGTCACATTGTGGCGAGACAGCTTGTCACATTGAGGCGAGACAGCTTGTCACATTGTGGCGAGACAGCTTGTCACATTGTGGCGAGACAGCTTGTCACATTGTGGCGAGACAGCTTGTCACATTGTGGCGAGACAGCTTGTCACATTGAGGCGAGACAGCTTGTCACATTGTGGCGAGACAGCTTGTCACATTGAGGCGAGACAGCTTGTCACATTGTGGCGAGACAGCTTGTCACATTGTGGCGAGACAGCTTGTCACATTGTGGCGAGACAGCTTGTCACATTGTGGCGCGACAGCTTGCCACATTGTGGCGAGACAGCTTGCCACATTGAGGCGAGACAGCTTGCCACATTGTGGCGAGACAGCTTGCCACATTGTGGCGAGACAGCTTGTCACATTGTGGCGAGACAGCTTGCCACATTGTGGCGAGACAGCTTGCCACATTGTGGCGAGACAGCTTGCCACATTGTGGCGAGACAGCTTGTCACATTGTGGCGAGACAGCTTGTCACATTGTGGCGAGACAGCTTGTCACATTGTGGCGAGACAGCTTGTCACATTGAGGCGAGACAGCTTGTCACATTGAGGCGAGACAGCTTGTCACATTGAGGCGAGACAGCTTGTCACATTGTGGCGAGACAGCTTGTCACATTGTGGCGAGACAGCTTGTCACATTGTGGCGAGACAGCTTGTCACATTGAGGGGAGACAGCTTGTCACATTGAGGCGAGACAGCTTGTCACATTGAGGCGAGACAGCTTGTCACATTGTGGCGAGACAGCTTGTCACATTGTGGCGAGACAGCTTGTCACATTGTGGCGAGACAGCTTGTCACATTGAGGCGAGACAGCTTGTCACACTGTTGCGAGACAGCTTGTCACATTGTGGCGAGACAGCTTGTCACATTGTGGCGAGACAGCTTGTTACATTAAGGCGAGACAGCTCAGGTGAATATGTCTTGCTCATATGTTCCATGCCATTCCTAACACCAACCATTTCATGGTGTGTACCAGGTGCATTCTACCGTGGCACTATGACTACTATATGGCAGTTGGCTGCGTGCATTCTACCGTGGCACAACTACTACCACCTGACAGTGTAGGTTGGTAGCATTTTATCGTGGCACCAAGCACTGCCACTTTACAGAGCAGGCTGAGTGAATTTTATCATGGTACTACCACCTGACAGTGCACAGGGTGAATTTTATCGTGGGACTAGCACTACCACTATGGAGTGTACTGGTTGCATTTTATCGTAGTAGCAGCACTGCTACTTTACAGAGTGGATTGGGTACATTTTTATCATGGTACCAGCACTGCTACTTTACAGAGTGGACTGGGTACATTTTTATCGTGGTACCAGCACTGCTACTTTACAGAGTAGACTGGGTACATTTTTATCGTGGTACCAGCACTGCTACTTTACAGAGTGTCACATTTCATTGTGACATGCTTTACATCATTTAATTATGCTGTTTTGTCTGAGTTCATATTCTTCCAGGATAAAATTTGTGTCCAGAGTCAATAAACTGCGTACCAGTCATGTACTGGGGTTTATTTGACTTACCCCTTCCCCTCTCTGCATATTACTGGTCTTCTACCTTAATTAGAAACTGTTGGCAGAATTGTTAGTGCATCAGATGAAATGTATTTTGTTATGGCCCTCTACAGTTTAGTTTCAAATCCCACCGGGGTCAACTTTGCCTAGGTCATCCTTGTATAAAGTAAGAGTAAAGTACTGGAGTTGATATCAACTTTCCTCTTTTTCTGAAAATTGCTGGCCTTGTTCCTATGTTAGAATTATAGTTGCTGACCTATAGTCGGACTCCTAGGTTTTCGGGTATTTTGGGGCCTGCTGGTATTTCAATCTTTCATGCAACTAGAGCCCCCCCCCCAAAAAAAAAATAAAATGATGGGCCCTTTGTCTCTGCTTAGTGGATCTTATGAATGATAAGGCCCTAGTTGTGATACACAAATCTTGGCAGTAACATTTTATACCCCCCCCCCCCCATATTAACCCAACAGCATTACAGGTAGCATCAGATTAATCTAGTAGCATGGCCCCACATTTTATTTAGCCCTGAGTTATGTGATTTATACTATAATTGCTAACATGGCTTAGTGGTTAGTGTTGGGCTTTCAATTGAGAGGTTGTGCGTTCGGTTCCTAGACTCGGTGATGCATTGTGTTCTTGAGCAAGACACTTTATTTCATGTTGCTCCAGTTCTCTCAGCTGCAGAAATGAGTTGTAACTTCACTGGTACCAAGCTGTAGCAACCTTTGCCTTTCTCTTGGACAACATCGATGGAGAGGAGGAGACTGGTATACATGGGAGATTGCTGGTCTTCCACAAACTACCTTGCCTGGACTTGGGCCTTGGAGGGGAACTTTGTAGGTGCAAAACTGGGGTCATTCATAACCAAAGAAGGTCTTTACCTTTACTATACTGCCTTTAACCTTTGTCACATTAAAAAAAATAAAATTTAAGGTCCTTTTATGGTATATATACTACAGGCCCTTGACTAACCTAAATTGACACTGTTCACAGGACCTTTCTGTTAGTATAGTTAGGTTTTGTGTAAATAAATATATAGACAAAATTCACAATTTAACCCTTTCATTACGATATCTCTAATGAAAGACACTGTTTATGTCATTAACCCTTTCATTACCATATTTCTAATGAAAGACACTGTTTATGTCATTAACCCTTTCATTACCATATTTCTAATGAAAGACACTGTTTATGTCATTAACCCTTTCATTACCATATTTCTAATGAAAGACACTGTTTATATCATTAACCCTTTCATTATCATATTTCTAGTGAAAGACACTGTCTATATCATTAATCCATTCAATACCACATTTCTAATGAAAGACACTGTCTATGTCATTAACCCTTTCATTACCATATTTCTAATGAAAGACACTATCTATGTCATTAACCCCTTTGTTACCATATTTCTAATGAAAGACACTGTATATGTCTTTAACCCTTTCATTACCATATTTCAAACGAAAGACACTGTCTATGTCATTAACCCTTTCATTACCATATTTCTAATGAAAGACACTGCCTATGTCATTAACCCTTTCATTACCATATTTCTAATGAAAGACACTGTCTATGTCATTAACCCTTTCAATACCATATTTCTAATGAAAGACACTGTCATTAACCCCTTCATTACCATATTTCTAATGAAAGACACTGTCATTAACCCTTTCATTACCATATTTCTAACGAAAGACACTGTCTATGTCATTAACCCTTTCATTACCATATTTCTAATGAAAGACACTGACTATATCATTAACCCTTTCATTACCATATATCTAATGAAAGACTCTGTTTATGTCATTAACCCTTTCATTACCATATTTCGAATGAAAGACACTGTCTATGTCATTAACCCTTTCATTACCATATTTCTAATGAAAGACATTGTCTATGTCATTAACCCTTTCATTACCATATTTCTAATGAAAGACACTGTCTATGTCATTAACCCCTTCGTTACCATATTTCTAATGAAAGACACTGTCTATGTCATTAACCCTTTCAATATCATATTTCTAATGAAAGACACTGTTTATGTCATTAACCCTTTCATTACCATATTTCTAATGAAAGACACTGTCTATGTCATTAACCCTTTCATTACCATATTTCTTATGAAAGACACTGTCTATGTCATTAACCCTTTCAATACGATATTTCTAATGAAAGACATTGTCTATGTTTCTGTTTTGAAAATAACCAAATATTTGGAGTAATACAATAACTATGTTTCTCATTAGTAAAGGTGATATTTACAACATTACTTTACAAACATTTTTAAAATGAACTTTTGATGAAAGGTTTTATATAAGGATAAAGATTATCAAATTCAGATAAGTTTCAAGCAGTTTAGTATCAAATCCAGACCAGTTTCAGGTGGTTTAGTATCAAAAGGGGTAAACATTTTTTATTATATATTTGAATGTGTAGAAATAGGTTTTACATCTATTGTTTTTAGTGTTATAGATAAATCTAACAGGTGTTCATTTCAGTGATAGATAGATAGAGAGGGAGGGAGATAGATAGATAGATAGAGGGGGAGGGAGATAGACAGAGGGAGAGGGGGGAATCTAACTGTTGTTAATTTCAGTGTAGAGTGAGCTAACTGTTCATTTCAGCGAATATATATATATATATATATATATATATATATATATATATATATATATATATATATATATATCATCATCATCGTTTAACGTCCATCTTCCACGCTTGCATGGGTTTGGACGGGAGTTTTCCCACTTGAGGAAAGAGTGGTTGTCTTGCTCGCATAGGACTGTCTGGCGGGTTTTCTACGGCTGGATGCCCTTCTTAACACCAACCACATTTACAGTGTGGGACTGGGAGGTTTTTACCGTGTTACCTACACGGCCACATTACAGCGTGGACTGTGTGTTTTTTTGTCGTGACACCTACACGACCTCATTTGTTTCGGACTGGATGTTGTGGCACCAACATAACTTTACATTTAAGGGGGTGGTGTGGATGGGGTGGGGGTAGTGGGACGGGGGTGTATTTTTGTTAAAGGTGCCTACTGACTGTAGTAGGTTTCACTTTGTACTTAGGTAAGGCGGGTCTTCTGTATTACTGTGTAGCGCCAAAGATCTCGGTCCAGTGACATTGTCTTGGAGAGGTGTAAGTGTGTGAGGTCAGAATTTATCAATTCGTCCCAGGCTTTTCTGGGTCTGCCTACTCCGTGGCTACCGTCTAATTTTATTGCCCTGCACTTTGTTATACAGCTGTCGTCTTTCATGCGCATCACGTGACCGTACCAACGTAGTCTTCTCTCGAGTAAACAGCATCTGATCCCTCTTATTCCTAATTTTTCCCTTAGTTTGTTTATGCTTTGCCGTTCGCGTATATTACTATTACACATCCAGCGGAGCATGCAAACTTTGTTCCTCTCCAGTCTGCGTATATCCTCTGCACACAATGCCCAGGTCTCACTGCCATGTAACATTGCTGTTCGTATGCAGGCATCATATAGCCTGCCTTTCATTTTTAGAGAGAACCCTTTAGCGGCTAATAGTGGTATAAGCTCTCTGAACTTTTTCCATCCAGTTCTGACTCTAGCTACTGTACTTTCAGAGCACCCTCCACCACTGCTGATTTTGTCACCCAAGTAACGGAAGGTGTCCACTATTTCTATAGAACCATCTGTGCAATGGAATGAGCTAGTATTCTGTGGGCACTTGCTGCTACTTATTGCACCAGTGCACCGGTCACATATAAAATCTATATTCTTAGTTAGCTTACCTGTGATCCCACTACATCTTTTATGCACCCATACTTTGCATTTGGGACATAAAATGGAGTTTCTGCCTACTCCTTTCCAACATACTGAGCATGGCCATTTCCCAGATGGGACCGGTGCCCTATTTTCCTTCCTACAAACTAGAACTTTAGTCTTAGACAAGTTAACTTTAAGGCCTTTTGATTCTAGGCCATGCTTCCATGTTTGGAATTTCTTCTCTAGTTCAGCTATTGATTCAGCTATGAGCGTTAGATCATCTGCATATAGGAGTTCCCATGGGCAGCCGGTCTTGAACTCCTCTGTTATAGCTTGAAGGGCAATAATAAATAGTAGGGGGCTAAGGACGGAGCCCTGATGAACACCAACTTTTACGCTAAACTCGTCACGATATTCGTTGTTAATTCTAACCTTGCCGACTGTTTCTTTATACATGGCTTGTATAGCTCTCACAAGCCATTCATCAACACCTAGTTTTCTAAGAGCCCACCAGATAATGGAACGGGCGACTCTGTCAAAGGCTTTCTCCAAGTCGACAAAAGCTAAGTATAGGGGTTTACTTTTAGCTAGGTACTTCTCCTGTAGTTGTCGTACAATGAAAAGAGCGTCTGTGGTACTTTTATCTGACACAAACCCGAACTGCATTTCATCTAGATCAATTCGCTCTCTGATTAGTTGCGCTATTACTTTTTCTGTGACCTTCATGACCTGGTCGATTAATTTAATGCCTCTATAGTTACCCCTATCTAGGGCATCTCCTTTACCCTTGTAGCAGTTAATGATGATGCTGCTATGCCAGTCCTTCGGAACAACCCCATTCTGTATGACTTGGTTTACTATCCGGGTGACTATAGTGTGTCCCACCGTTCCAGAAGCTTTCTTTCAGCATTTCAGCAACTATTTCCGAAGGCCCAGCCGCCTTACCTGTCTTCATATCTTTGTGTGCCTTACTTATTATACTACCTTCAACTAACACTGTTGGTCCCTCTATTGGATCGATGTGGGGGAGACTGTCTTTCTCCCATTTATTCTCCTCATTTAGTAGCCTTTCGTAGTGACACTTCCAAGCTACCTTCTTATCAGCGTCAGTGATGGCAAGTACACCATCATCATTAAGGACACACTTCTCCCCGACAATATCACGGTTTTCCTTGACACATTGCCGAGCAATCTTGAACACCTCACGTTTTTGGTCCTAGCGTTGTAGAACATGCTTGAACTTTCTTTCCTCTGCTTCCCTTCTTGCGAAGTATACTTGTCTCCTAGCCACTTGATAGTCTTCTCTACTACCCCCATCCCGCCATACTTTCCAAGCCTGCTTTTTGGCCTTAATTGACTCCTCCACCTTACTGTTCCACCACCACGTTACTCTCATCCTGCCTATAGGCCTGCTCCAGCCACAGACTTCATCTGCCGCCATCAGCAGGTTTGCTTTCAGGAATTCCCACTGTTCCTCTATATTGTACGACTCTAATTGCTCTTCCTTACTGTCGAAAGCATCAAGTAATATGCTTTTAAATTTATTACTGGCTGTGGGGTCCTTCAGCTTCCATATTTTTCTCCTGAGGATAGTCCTCTTCTGTTGTCGAGTACGTCTCGTCCTGACTATGAGTCTATGTTGAGAGGTGCATTCTTTGTGGGGGAGGGATTTAGTGTTTACAACAGACACTCTATCACGTCTTCTGGTAAGGATATAATCTACCTGGTTGGCGTGTTCCCCTGATCTGTAGGTGATCAAGTGATTGTCTCGTTTTTTGAAGTTAGTGTTACAGATAGTTAGCAGCATCATCATTTCTTGTACCAAACCCATAGCCTCTATGGATTCCGTCATAGCCGTCACAATGTTGTCCAACGTGACCATTTAGGTTGCCAGCAATAATTATATAGTCACTGTCGGTTATTTGGGAGGTAGCGAGCATCAGTGTCTCGTAGAATCTGTCTTTTATAGCGCCAGGCAGTCCGTATATATATATATATATATATATATAGGAAAAAGTATGACCCCGACGGCAGAGCTGAAGCCGTTTCGATGGCTATTTCTGGACTCAGTCCAGAAATAGCCGTCGAAACGGCTTGAGCTCTGCTGTCGGGATCATACTTTTTCCTATTACCCACACTACTACCCTAAGTATTGAGTACTCTGGTGCGTTATGGTCCATCTGGTTCCTGACCACATTTCCTTTGTTATATATATATATACTCCCGCTTCTACTATCCTTCGACCCCCTCCCTCTACTTCACGAGGGCTTCGCTGTCAGCCACCCCAATACCTACATCATGCGGCCAAACCTATCCCCCCCCATCTCTCTCTCTCTTTCTCTCTCTCCCCTCCCACTCTCTCTCTTAGCTATATATATATAAGATAAACCCTTCAAGTAAATTCACTTTCGCCAAATTCATCGCTGCTCCTTCACGGTATATCATGTAACGTAATGTACACATTTTTCTACCATCTCCACACTTCCATTTCGTACCTAGTCCAAACCTCCAATCTTGCCAAATCCTAAATGTAGTTGAAGTATTCCTAAAACAAATCTGTATTTTTTTGTTATTACTTGTTAAATACGAGAGTTTTTGTCGTATTGAACAGAACAAATCTTGTATTTTTGTTAATCGCTTGTTAAATACGAGGACCTCATTCAATCCTTACCTTCTAGCTAGCTACCCAACACCCCGCCCCCATGCACCACCATTGTTATTACGTGGACCAATCATAAGCCAGAGCCCCCACGCATCACCATTATTATTACATGGACCAATCATAAGCCAGAGGCCTATACTATCGCTTGCCTGGTTGCCTTTCGATATATGATGGATGGATGGACTACGGAATCCTGGAGAGTGGAAGAGAGAGAAAAATCTGGACGCTCAACGACAATGCCAAAGATAAAGACAAATTCACCTCGTGGACGAGAATGCGAGCACTCCTCTTTGTTTCGACCGTGGACGGCTAACATAACCCCATCTCCCCCCGCTCCCCACCGCCGCCACCTTCCAAACGCAATCCAAAACTTCAGAGTTGGTACCATAAATGTAGGCACCTTAAAGGGTCGCGCTAACGAGGTTGTAGAAATGCTTGAACGTAAGGAGGTCGATGTTTGTTGTATTCAAGAGACCAGGTGGAGGGGTGGGTCTGCTAGATTCATTGAGGGTAAAAAACGATGTTATAAGCTTTTCTGGGTGACGACGATGGGCTGGGTGGAGTAGGAATCATGGTAGCAGAAAAGTGGGCAGATAAGATAATCGACGTAAATAGAGTGAACGACAGAATAATTAAAATAAGACTTGTCCTCAATAGATCTACGGTGACAGTAATATCTGTGTACGCACCCCAATCCGGACTGCCCGGCACTATAAAAGACAGATTCTATGAGAGACTGATGCTCACCACCTCCCAAATAACCGACAGTGACTATATAATTATTGCAGGCGACCTAAATGGTCACGTTGGACAACATTGTGACGGCTACGACGAAATCCATGGAGGCTATGGGTTTGGTACTAGAAATGAGGAAGGCTCCAGAATCCTGGAATTCTGTGACGCAAATAACCTAACTATCTGTAACACTAACTTAAAAAAACGTGACAATCACCTGATCACCTATAGATCCGGGGAACACACAAGCCAGGTAGATTATATCCTTACCAGAAGACGTGACAGAGTGTCTGTTGTAAACACTAAATCCCTCCCCCATGAAGAATGCACCTCCCAACATACTGATAATTAGCGACCTCATAGTCAGGACGAGACGTACCCGACAGTAGAAGAGGACTATCTTGTAAATATGGAAGCTAAAGGACCCCACAGCCAGAAATAAATTTCAAAGCATATTACTTGATGCTTTCGACAGTAAGGAAGAGCATTTAGAGTCGGACAATATAGAGGGACAGTGGGAATTTCTGAAAGCAAACCTGCTGATGGCGGCAGACGAAGTCTGTGGCTGGAACAGGCCTGTAGGCAGGAGGAGAGTAACATGGTGGTGGAACAGTAAGGTGGAGGGGTCAATTAAGGCCAAAAAGCAGGCTTGGAAAGAATGGCGGGATGGGGGAAGTAGAGAAGACTATCAAGTGGCCAGGAGGGAAGCTAGGAGACAAGTGTACTTCGCAAGAAGGGAAGCAGAGGAAAGAAAGTTCAAGCATGTTCTACAACGCGAGGACCAAAAACGTGAGGTGTTCAGGATTGCTAGGCAATGTGTCAAGGAAAACCGTGATATTGTCGGGGAGAAGTGTGTACTTAATGATGACGGCGTACTTGCCATCACCGACGCTGATAAGAAGGTAGCTTGGAAGTGTCACTATGAAAGGCTACTAAATGAGGAGAATAAATGGGAGAAAGACAGTCTCCCCCACATCGACCCAATAGAGGGACCAGCAGTGTTAGCCGAGGGTAGTATAATAAGTAAGGCAATCAAGGATATGAAGACGGGTAAGGCGGCTGGGCCTTCGGAAATAGTTGCTGAGATGCTGAAGGCATCTGGCACGGTGGGACACACCATGGTCACCCGGATAGTTAACCAAGTCGTACAGAATGGGGTTGTTCCGAAGGACTGGCATAGCAGCATCATCGTTAACTGTTATAAGGGTAAAGGAGATGCCCTAGATAGGAGTAACTATAGAGGCATTAAATTAATCGACCAGGTCATGATGGTCACGGAAAAAGTAATAGCGCAACTAATCAGAGAGAGAATTGACCTAGATGAAATGCAGTTCGGGTTTGTGTCAGGCAAAAGTACCACAGACGCTCTTTTCATTGTACGACAACTACAGGAGAAGTCCCTAGCTAAAGGTAAACACCTCTACTTAGCTTTTGTCGACTTGGAGAAAGCCTTTGACAGAGTCCCCCGTTCCATTATCTGGTGGGCCCTTAGAAAACTAAGTGTCGAGGAATGGCTTGTGAGAGCTATACAAGCCATGTATAAAGAAACAGTCAGCAAGGTTAGAATTAACAACGAATATAGTGAAGAGTTTAGCGTAAAAGTTGGCGTCCATCAGGGCTCTGTTCTCAGCCCCCTACTATTTATTATTGCCCTTCAGGCTATAACAGAGGAGTTCAAGACCGGCTGCCCATGGGAACTCCTATACGCAGACGACCTAACACTCATAGCTGAATCAATGGCCGAGCTAGAGAAGAAATTCCAAACATGGTAGCACGGCCTAGAATCAAAAGGCCTTAAAATTAACCTGGCTAAGACTAAAGTTCTAGTTTGTAGGAAGGAAAATAAGGCGGCGGTCCCTTCCGGGAAATGGCCATGCTCAGTGTGTATGAAAGGCGTAGGTAGAAACTCCATTTTATGTCCCAAATGCAAAGTATGGGTGCATAAAAGATGTAGTGGGATCACAGGTAAGCTAACTAAGAACATAGATTTTACATGTGGGCGGTGCTCTGGTGCAATAAGTAGCAGCAAGTGCTCACAAAATACTAGCTCTTAAACTGCGCAGAGGGCTCTATAGAAATAGTGGACAGCTTCCGTTACCTGGGTGACAAAATCAGCAGTGGGGGAGGGTGCTCTGAAAGTACAGTAGCTAGAGTCAGAACAGGATGGAAACAGTTCAGAGAGCTTATACCACTATTAGCCGCTAAAGGGTTCTCCCTAAAAATGAAAGGCAGGTTGTATGATGCCTGCATACGAACAGCAATGTTGCATGGCAGTGAGACCTGGGCATTGTGTGCAGAGGATATACGCAGACTAG
Organism: Eledone cirrhosa; assembly: GCA_964016885.1. Classification (NCBI taxonomy): domain Eukaryota; kingdom Metazoa; phylum Mollusca; class Cephalopoda; order Octopoda; family Eledonidae; genus Eledone; species Eledone cirrhosa. Next base: position 25,542 of record CAXHJY010001689.1, read on the forward strand.
AGAGGAACGAAGCTTGCATGCTCTGCTGGATGTGTAATAGTAATATACGTGAACGGCAAAGCATAGACGAACTAAGGAAAAAATTAGAAATAAGAGGGATCAGATGTTGTTTACTCGAGAGAAGGCTACGTTGGTATGGACACGTGATGCAAGCGTGGAACACGGACGTTGATGATGATGATATATATATATATATAGTGAGAGAGGGGGAGAAGTAATTGTCTAGTAAAAGACTAAACAACACCTGCTGCTTTTAGTTTCTATCTCAATGTTATAACATTAGTGTTGTTGTTAAGGTCAGTTAAAGTAGGTTCTACATGTGAATGGTTACGTCATAGGGGGAGGAGGATCGATCTTCGATTAGGGAAGATTCCAACTCTTGCTAAACTGGAGGAATTAATGCTATTTTTTTTAGTGTAGTATGAAAATATTGTCGTTGCTGTGTGTCTATTTAATGGGGCATATAGCCGGGATGTGTGTGTATGTATATATATATATATATATATATATATGCCAGCTCTGTGTTTATAGTGTTGATGGTATCAGGCTCTGATACCATCAACACTATAAACACACAGCTGGCATATCTAAGAACTGACTAAGTGCCTGATGAGATCATAGCCATTCAATGGCTATCGAAATATATATAGCAGTAAATAAAGGATTATGAGTTCATGCAATTGACTTATGTTTCCTCACTATATATAAATATATAATAAAAAGTTGACGGACCCAGCATATTTATAATTGAATATAAAAGAGAGATAAACACAGATATAAACATACATGTGTTCAAACCGTAAGGGACCAGATTCGCTAGCGTGAAAAAAATACTAAATATTAACAATATGGTTTGCCAGACTCAATTTAAAATAATAAATCAAGAAAATATACAAACCTATATTGGGCAACTACCTGAACACAAGTATGTTTATATCTGTGTTTATCTCTCTTTTATATTCAATTTTATTACACGGCTCGGAAAAATCTCTTTCTTTGAGCTATTTAATTGTAAGAGACTATTTTGAGTTTCTAACTCAATAACCTTTGATATATATATATATATATATAAAGGGTTCTCCCTAAAAATGAAAGGCAGGTTGTACGATGCCTGCATACGAACAACAATGTTGCATGGCAGTGAGACCTGGGCATTGTGTGCAGAGGATATACGCAGACTAGAGAGGAACGAAGCTTGCATGCTCCGCTGGATGTGTAACAGTAATATACGTGAACGGCAAAGCATAAACGAACTAAGGAAAAAATTAGAAATAAGAGGGATCAGATGTTGTTTACTCGAGAGAAGGCTACGTTGGTATGGACACGTGATGCGCATGAAAGTCGATAGCTGTATAACAAAGTGCAGGGCAATAAAGATAGACGGTAGCCACGGAATAGGCAGACCTAGAAAAACCTGGGACGAGCTGATAAACTCTGACCTCACACACTTACACCTCTCCAAGACAATGTCACTGGACCGAGACCTTTGGCGGTACTCAGTAACAGAGAAGACCTGCCTTACCTAAATACATAGTAAAACCTACTACAGCCAGTAGGCATCTCTAACAAAATACCCCCCCCCCCCCCGTCCCACCACCCCAACCCCATCCACGCCACCCCGTTCTATGTAAAGTTGTGTTGGTGCCACACCATCCAGGCCGAAACAAATGAGATCGTGTAGGTGTCACGACAAAAAAACACACAGTCCACGCTGTAATGTGGCCGTGTAGGCAACACGGTAAAAACCTCCCAGACCCACACTGTAAATGTGGTTGGTGTTAGGAAGGGCATCCAACTGTAGAAAACCTGCCAGACAGTCCTATGCGAGCAAGACAATCACTCTTGCCTCAAGTGGGACTACCCCCGTCCAAACCCATGCAAGCGTGGAACACGGACGTTAAACGTTGATGATGATGATGATGATATATATATATATATATATATTAAGATAACAGATTAAAGTTTAAGCAAAGAATCGCTGCTTTCACCCTTAACGGGATCTTCTGAAACTAACAAAGTCAATCTGTAAACGCAGAAGTGGATATTTCAAAAAACGTTGCAACCGGAGGAAGACAGGAAGACGATACTTTGGTTTGTGGAAACCTTCCCTGGCAAAGAACGGCAAAAAACGAATATATAAAAAACGAATATGTCTTCCTCCGGTTGCAACGTTTTTTGAAATATCCACTTCTGCGTTTACAGATTGACTTTGTTAGTTTCAGAAGATCCCGTTAAGGGTGAAAGCAGCGATTCTTTGCTTAAACTTTAATCTGTTATTTTAATAAATATTTGCTCTACGGTTCTTATATATTTGATATATATTTATCCTTATCGAGCCCTCTTTGGATTTTAGTCTTCAAATTTATTATTATTACTATATATATATATATATACACACATATATATATATATCGCATAAGAAACGGAGGATCAGTGGTGCAACGAATTAGAATTTATTAGACATATTACAATCGTTTCTCTGGCGACCAGCTCGAGGCATGATCGATGTGATGATCGAACCTGACTTTGAAATCGCAAGTTCTTCAGATACGTGATATACTCTGCTCTGTAACAGCAGTTAAGCAGAGTATATCGTTGAGAAGGATACAAACCGAAACCGCTAGGTGTCGCGGCCGGGTTTATACCTTTCCCCCCTTTCCATTATATAGAATACTTCCCTGATGTGTGGTCTCCCTAGTCTCAGCACCGCAGTGTGTGTGTGAGAGTGTGTGTGGTTATCAGCCCTATTCTATCAAACTATGAACAAAGGTGTTCCAGTCGTTAACATACCCTAGTAAACATCTAGAACCACTTTAGCTAATATTTATTATATTTGTTAAAAGACGGTTGGATGTGATTTGATGGAGACTTGGCTGTTATTTCTAGCATGTCGAACGACAGATAGTTCTCGTTGTGAAGATGTTGAGTGTGAGTGTCGGCTGAAATGTTGATAGTCTGACCAAGATACTCTCATGGAATGACCAAATGAGGTTCATTTTTCAACATAGTCCCTGGAAAGAAACAATGCAGTTATTGATTTTAAAAAAAATGTAATATTTCACAGCTCTAGCATCACTCCTTCATAGCCAGCCTGTAAACTTTTCAGCCTACCCTCGTATTTATACACATACACATACACAGGGTGTCCCAATAAAATGTATGTATACTTTGATACCTGTACAGGCAATATTAGAATGCTGTTGGAGCGTTTATGCATTTTTTGGGACACCCTGTATATACACACACATGTAAGATATCACAGCTCTAGCATCACTTCTTCATAATCAGCCTATGGCTTTTCAGTCTATACACACCACACACACAACGTACACCACACACACACACACACCACACACAACGTACACACCACACACACAACGTACACACCACACACGCACCATACACACAATGTACACACCATACACACACACACCACACACACAACGTACACACACACACCACACACACCACACACGACATCGAAATAATACAGTACACTGTATTATTTCGAAGTTATTGCCAATTAATGATAATTTTGTTATTGTTCAATAACTAAACCCCCCCCCCCCCCATCTACTCACAACTTTCTTAAGGAAGATATTTTAAATGAAACCTTCCAGGTATATTTTCCAGGGTGTCAATTGCAATTATATCGAGAAATTATTTTATATTTTCCTAATTCATAGAAATGACATATTTCAACACACACACCACACACCACACATACAACACACATTCATTCATTCTCCATGACGTTATTTTGACAGATATATATATTTAATATTATACTAGCAGTGGTTCCCGGTGTTGCACGGGATAAGGTATTTTGGAACGCGGACCGCCAACAGACCTAATCATGGAAAAACTTCATGCCTGGACAATATGTAAAGAAAATAGACCGAATACTCTGATGGCTGGATAATCTTTAAGATTTTCCTCGATGAAGCAGGAAAAATGCAGGTTTTCACTTAATGTGGGCCCTAGGGGATCAAGAAAATAAATTTTCTTTTATGTGCATAATATGCCTTGAAATTTCGGGAAAAGCGGCTAGACGTAACGCCTCCAAAAAACCATAAAAAGCTGAAAAAATGAAGTTTTTCCCCTAATGCGGGTCCTAGGCCATAAAAAAAGTTGGATTTTCTTTGCTCACGGTATGAAGAAGAGACTGACTAATACATAGTTACAATTTCAACGAAATCAGTTTGATGTAACGCCTCAAATAACCCCTAAAAACCTGAAAAACGCAGTTTTTCACCCAATGCAGGCCCTAGGAGATAAAAAAATTGAATTTTTTTTATGTCCCTAACGCTACCTGAAACAAGTAATACACATGTAAAGTTTGAAAAGAATCGGTTGGGTACTTCTCGAGTTTTAGGATTCAAACTCTCTCTCTCGCACGCACGCGCGCACACTGACATCTCCAGGGAAGTGACGTAATGCAGACAGCCAGACATACAGA
>CAXHJY010001691.1:7500-82500 GCA_964016885.1 Eledone cirrhosa
AGAGCTGAACTCAAATTGCTGAGACTCACTGAGGAGATGATGAAGGAACATGACAAGTGGATAGTTGCTATGCTGAAAAGGATCAATTCAACTCATACAAGTGTGGAAAAATGGATGTAAAAATGAAGATAATTATATTACCTGCATGGAAACCAATAGTTAAAGTTAATGGTAGTACTTTGCTGATGAAATGGTAACAATTCCAGAATTCCTAAAAGAAGATTACAATAATGTCATTGACAAATGTTTCTTTTTCTTTTTTCTGTACTGCATGATTATACCTAATTAGATTTTTATCTGACTATTTAGTTTGGTCCACCTACATTCTGAGCAAAAATTCTGTTAGGATCACTTTTCTTCTCATTACTTGGATTCAATAAAATAGATACTAGCAATATACATTTAATAAATCCTAGTCTTTTTATGGTCAGGCAAGGTTTCTGCCTGCTACTGGTACCATGTAACTCAATACAACATTCTTCATGATTGAGGAGTTGGTGACTAAACCAGCTTCCCCATAAGACCCTAGTCTGGTGAGGAGTGTATGTGTAAGCCCAGTGTTAAAAGGGCAGATGAACTCCTCAGAATCAACAGCCATCCACCCCAACTATAAGTTAAATAACCTCACCAACCTGCAATTGGCTAAGTGTGAGTATGCCTACACTCCTGACAGAACTAAAACTAAACAGAAAGAGGTGGAGGTCAACCAAGGAGGGTGTGCTCCAAAAGGAGTGAGAAGGCTCTGGATTGGATTGAAGTCTTTAACAATTAATCTTACTATGTAAAGAACCATTATATTTCTGTTACAGTGCTTTGCAGCAAAGAGTTACGGCCCTTTATGGTTTGAGTTCAAATCCCGCCGAGGTTAACTTTGCCTTTCATCCTTATGGGGTCGATAAAATAAAGTACCAGTAATACACTGGGATAATTGCTGGCCTTGTGCCAATTATATTTGTGTTACAGTGCTACATTCTTTTATCTTTTTAGTTGATTCACTTGTTAGGTTGTGGTTATACAGAGCTGCCTGCCAACTTGAAGAGATTTGGTCAATCATATTGATCACATTAATTATTTTTCCAAGTTTTGTACTTATTTCATATATCTGTATTAGTTAAACTACTAAGTTATGGGGTATAACAAACAACAACTTTTTTACACACATGCACACACACACTTTCTCTCCATATTGTTTTCTTTCTGTCTGTTGAATTTCACTCACAAGGTCTCAATCAACCCAAAACTATAGTAGAAGGCACTTAACCAAAGTGTCATCCAGTGGGACAGAATCCAACATCAAACAGCCATGAACACACCTATTTTTCTTCTTAAACATCACAGTATCATAACTATTTTTCTCAACATTATACCACATTATATTATCAAGAGTTAAAATTTTCTTTTTATTTCTTTCTTATATCTCTTTGATATTTCTGCTCTAATAATGTATGGCTGTAATACTATTTTTACCATAATTTCTATTATATTATTGTCCTATATTTATTCCCATCATGTTATTTGGTACTTCTTTACCAGTTTAATTTAATGATATAAATATATTCCTCCTATTTAAACTCTATAGTGGATAGCTATTATTGTAGGTTTTAGAAGGGCAGAGTCTCGAGGGAGTTTGCCATAGATTTTAGACAAGGTGGGATGTCGTTTCCAGGATAGGTTTTGCACTCTCATTAAGAGATGGGTATATGTGCCATCCAATCTCCTCTCAAGTTGTGATGTTAGTGTCCAAGTTTCGGATCCATAAAGTAATATGGGCTTAATGGTTGCTTGGAATATTTCCAGTTTTAGCTTGTTGGTAAGTTGAGATGTCCATATGGCGTGCATGTCATTGCACGCTGACCATGCCATACCCTTCCTGGTTAGAAAATCTTTTTTGGAGGAGGAGATATATGAGCCAAGATACTTGTAATCTTCCACCTGCTCAATTTGCTGGCCACTGTCACCGTGCCAGCAATGAAATCATATCCGCTCTCTTGCTCTGGAACCCTGACTCCAGCCTGACTAGGAGTAGGAAGCTGTCATTCCCTGACGTACGTTATCTCTAGGGATACGGGAATCAGTAGACAGGACCTGGGGGCAGCGATGGGGGATGGGGAATTCTGGGGCATGAGGGTGAGATCCATCATCTCGACAGTAGTTGACGAATGATGATGATTGTAGGTTTAAGAAATTTGCTTCAAAACTACGTAATTGTAGGGTCTACCCTGCTGCGCCCTCCAACTTGGATAACCATAGCCTCAGGTCAGCAAAGCTATGAATGAGATTTAATTGATTGAAGTTGTCAGAGTCCAAGCGTAGAAAACAGTTGTAAAATGGGAATGATGATAATGATATATATATATATATATGTGTATATATCATCATCATCATCATCAACGTTTAACGTCCGTGTTCCACGCTTGCATGGGTTTGGACGGGGGTATTCCCACTTGAGGCAAGAGTGATTGTCTTGCTCGCATAGGACTGTCTGGCAGGTTTTCTACAGTTGGATGCCCTTCCTAACACCAACCACATTTACAGTGTGGGACTGGGAGGTTTTTACCGTGTTGCCTACACGGCCACATTACAGCGTGGACTGTGTTTTTTTGTCGTGACACCTACACGATCTCATTTGTTTCGGCCTGGATGTTGTGGCACCAACATAACTTTACATAGGAGGGGGTGGTGTGGATGGGGTGTGGGTGGTGGGACGGGGGTGTATTTTGTTAGAGATGCTTACTGGCTGTAGTAGGTTTTATTATGTATTTAGGTAAGGCGGGTCTTCTCTATTACTGAGTACCGCCAAAGGTCTCGGTCCAGTGACATTGTCTTGGAGAGGTGTAAGTGTGTGAGGTCGGAGTTTATCAGCTCGTCCCAGGATTTTCTAGGTGTGCCTATTCCGTGACTACCGTCTATCTTTATTGCCCTGCACTTTGTTATACAGCTGTCGTCTTTCATGCGCATCACGTGTCCATACCAACGTAGCCTTCTCTCTAGTAAACAACATCTGATCCCTCTTATTTCTAATTTTTTCATTAGTTCGTTTATGCTTTGCCGTTCACGTATATTACTATTACACATCCAGCGGAGCATGCAAGCTTCGTTCCTCTCTAGTCTGCGTATATCCTCTGCACACAATGCCCAGGTCTCACTGCTATGCAATATTGCTGTTCGTATGCAGGCATCATACAACCTGCCTTTCATTTTTAGGGAGAACCCTTTAGCGGCTAATAGTGGTATAAGCTCTCTGAACTTTTTCCATCCAGTTCTGACTCTAGCTACTGTACTTTCGGAGCACCCTCCCCCACTGCTGATTTTGTCACCCAGGTAACGGAAGCTGTCCACTATTTCTATAGAGCCCTCTGCGCAATTGAAAGAGTTAGTATTTTGTGGGCACTCGCTGCTACTTATTGCACCAGAGCACCGCCCACATGTAAAATCTAAGTTCTTAGTTAGCTTACCTGTGATCCCACTACATCTTTTATGCACCCATACTTTGCATTTGGGACATAAAATGGAGTTTCTACCTACGCCTTTCCTACACACTGAGCATGGCCATTTCCCGGAATGGACCGCCGTCTTATTTTCTTTCCTACAAACTAGAACTTTAGTCTTAGCCATGTTAATTTTAAGGCCTTTTGATTCTAGGCCGTGCTTCCATGTTTGGAATTTCTTCTCTAGCTCGGCCATTGATTCAGCTATGAGTGTCAGGTCGTCTGCGTATAGGAGTTCCCATGGGCAGCCGGTCTTGAACTCCTCTGTTATAGCCTGAAGGGCAATAATAAATAGTAGGGGGCTGAGAACAGAGCCCTGATGGACGCCAACTTTTACGCTAAACTCTTCACTATATTCGTTGTTAATTCTAACCTTGCTGACTGTTTCTTTATACATGGCTTTATAGCTCTCACAAGCCATTCGTCGACACCTAGTTTTCTAAGGGCCCACCAGATAATGGAACGGGGGACTCTGTTGAAGGCTTTCTCCAAGTCGACAAAAGCTAAGTAGAGGGGTTTACCTTTAGCTAGGTACTTCTCCTGTAGTTGACGTACAATGAAAAGAGCGTCTGTGGTACTTTTGCCTGACACAAACCCGAACTGCATTTCATCTAGGTCAATTCTCTCTCTGATTAGTTGCGCTATTACTTTTTCCGTGACCTTCATGACCTGGTCGATTAATTTAATGCCTCTATAGTTATATATATATATATATATATGTACATGTAAATATGTATATATGTATGTGTATATATATATATATATGTATATATATATGTGTGTGTGTGTGCAAATGAAGGATGTTAAAACCAGTGGATGAAGTAAAAAATACTTTGTGTTATTTCGCTCTGATTGTTATGGTTATGTTCTCTAACACCCAGTTCCCATTTGCTTCTCTACTTTATCAATTTGACAGAATAAGTACCAGTTAAAGTTTTGGGATCAATATATTTCAATAAATATTTGAAGATAGTGCCCCAGCATGGTCACTGTCCAGTAACTCTAGAGCCAGTAAGCTCTATGTTTAATGTCTTAGTTTTGTTTATCTAAATCAAGGTTATTTTCATTTATTACAACAATATGGTGTGTGGCCTAGTGATTAGGGTGTTGAAGTTATGATATAAGTGTTGTAGGTTTGATTCCTGGACCTGATAGCACATTTTGTTCTTCAGCAAAACACTTCATTTCATGTTGCTGCAGTACACTCACCAATAAATTAGTACCAGATGTAGCTGGATGTTAACCCTATGATAGACTGGCATCCTTCCAGTGAGGAGTCTTTTACTCTCAATTGCATAAGCCAATGAATATTGAAACCAGGGATAAGCCTGATGGCTTGAGAATTTTACATTTTTTTAAACTACAATATGAACAGATGCTTCGTGAGTTCAAATCTGCTGGTGGCATTTCATTTTTATTTTCAAATAGAATATTTTATTGTACAGTGCCTTAGTTTACCAAACTGTCAGAAATAGATGTCTGATCAATTTAGGAATATGCATTCTCAGAGGGTTTAATTAAGCAGTTGAGACTATGAGACAGCACACCAGTTCATTGCTGCGCTGTCCCCAGTTGCTGCTGGTCCTAATTTTCAGTTCAGTGAACTGGAGCAATGGGAAGTGAAGTGCCTTTTTCAAGGTTATAATGTGTCACTTTGTCTGCAAATGAAACCTACAGGCTTATGACTGTGAACCCAACACTCTAACCACTAGGCTATGCATCTTGGCAGACCATATGCTTTCAATTGTAATTTAATACCAACAAATGATCATTAAGATTCCAGACCACCTTCACTTACTAACTGGGGTAGAGCTCATTAAATTGGTCCAAGGAAACAATCTTTCTATCGGTCTTTCCATTGATGATACTATCTGCTCACAGAAGAAACAACGTGAAATAAAGTGTCATGCTCAAAAACATAATGCATCACCTGGTTTAAGAATCAAACTTTCAACTTCCCGATTGCAAGTCCAAATCTCTAATCACTAAGCCATGTGCCTTCACTATATATTATAATACAACTTAATACCACTCATTATAAAATACTGAAATTTGAATGTGAAATGTTGTCTATATAAGTAATGCTAGTTTAAGAACCCATGACAAATGTTTCATATATGCAGCCAAAATTATTTTATTGGCATAAATATACCATCGTTGATATCTAACAATGCTATTTAATTTTTTTACCAATGATTGTCTTAGTTCTTTCATATTTTTTATATATCATATATCATTTTTTTTTTATTGACATGTAGACAAATTTCTTATATACACTTACACCTCTCCAAGACAATGTCACTGGACCGAGATCTTTGGCACTACACAGTTATACAGAAGACCCGCCTTGCCTAAGTACAAAGCGAAACCTACAGTCAGTAGGCACCTCTAACAAAAATACACCCCGTCCCACTACCCCCACCCCATCCACACCACCCCCTTAAATGTGAAGTTATGTTGGTACCACAACATCCAGTCCGAAACAAATGAGGTCGTGTAGGTGTCACAACAAAAAAAACACACAGTCCACGCTGTAATGTGGCCGTGTAGGTAACACGGTAAAAACCTCCCAGTCCACACTGTAAACGTGATTGGTGTGGGGAAGGGCACCCAGCCGTAGAAAACCCATCAGACGTGTAGGTATCACGACAAAAAAACACACAGTCCATGCTGTAATGTGGCCATGTAGGTAACACGGTAAAAACCTCCCAGTCCACACTGTAAATGTGGTTGGTGTTAGGAAGGGCATCCAGCCGTAGAAAACCCGCCAGACAGTCCTATACGAGCAGGACAACCAATCTTGCCTCAAGTGGGAAAACTCCCGTCCAAACCCATGCAAGCGTAGAAGATGGACGTTAAACGACAATGATGATGATGATGATGATGAGTTCTATATGTTTATTATATGCTTTTAATTATTTTGCTTCTCTATTTTCTCTTTTCATATCTTATTCATCTAATTAAAATGCATTCAGAATTTATGCCACATCTAAATTTTCTTTGTTGGTAATTGCTTTTTAAACTTATTTCACTTTATTACATTTTTCAATATTGTGTAATTTTGTCTGAAATATTCTCTCAGGCATTTCACAGATTTCTCTCATTATAAAGAAAATCAAATGTTGAAAAAGACTAAATTTCTGCTGTTTTTCTTGTTGTTTAACTCTAAGTCACCATTGAGTTAGTCAGCTTATGATTAAAGTTGTTCAAGCTGTGACCATCCTGTTTTTTTTTTTATATATCTACAACATTCTCCAATATGTTCCTTCTTTCTCTTTTAAAATTTTAGTGAATTGGCTGCTATTTCCACTAGGTTGAGTGACCACATGGAGGATCTCTAAATTACTCTCTCTAAATTACACTCACTCGGGCTATACATAATTGTTTCTACTTTAGGCACAACGCCACCAATTACCCAGTGCATTACTGGTACTTTATTTTATCGACCCCGTAAGGATGAAAGGCAAAGTCAACCTCGGCGGGATTTGAACTCAGATCGTAAAGGGACGTAACTATGCTGGAAAGCATGGCGTCCGACCCTCTACCGATACTGCCAATCCACCACATAATACTTGCTGTTAGCCTATAAAAATTACACTTGTTTCATTCAATATGTCCCTTCTTTTTCTTTTAAAATGTTAGGCTGCTATTTCCAATAGGTTGAGTGACCACATGGAGGATCTCTAAATTATTCTCACCAAACTCGTACTTTGTATAGTACCTGTATAGTCTATAATAATTGTTTCTACTTTAAGCACAAGGCCAGCAATTTGAAGATGGAGGGGGTCAATTAAATCGACCCCAGTACTTACTGGTGCTTTATTTTATTGACTGCGTAAGGATGAAAGGCAAAGCTAACTTCAGTAGGATTTTAACTCAGAATGTGAAGGTCCATATCTCTATGCCACAAAGACTGTTTTCTGACACTCTACTGATACTGCCAAATAATTCCAATTGTCTCATTCAACTAATTCCAAGTAAAATACTAATTTCATTTTCTTGTCCTTTTAGGTTCCTGAACTCCAACAGCTTTGGACAGCTTGCTGTGATGATACACCTTATAATTGCTACACCAGCTGTCAGGTTCTATTAAATTTGGTATATTCCAAAGATGCAGATTACTCTTATATACTCAATGGTCTACTCAATATTATACCTTCAGCCAAGTAAGTACCTTTTATGTCTTCAATTGATGATTTGAAATGGTAGACACAGCTTTAATTGAAGTATTTTCATATTTTATTATAAAATGAAACTGTAGAAGACCTTACTAATGATAAATGAAGACTTGGAATAGAATTGCTATAACAGATGTTATTGCTAGAATATCCAAAGTCTTGTTAGGCCAGTGCTTATCCTGGTTTTGGGGCATGAAGTGACTGAGAGTACAAGGCACCCCCTGGACAGGATGCCAGTCCATCGCAGAGTTAAATCCCAGCTATTGCTGGTACTCTACTCATTTTCAGCTGAGTATACTGGAGCAATGTAAAATTAAATGTTTTGCTCAAGAACACAACAAGCAACCCAGTCCAGCACCCTTACCACAAGGTCACGTGCCTCCGACTAAATTAAAATGTCCAGTCTTCAGTGATGTAACAATGCTTAAAAGTATATATGTAATTTCAAAGATATTTTCTGACATTGGCCTTTGATTGTTTGGAAGGCATTCTTTGTATCAGTTAATTTGCACTGCAGCTGATTTAATTGACTTTCACCCCCAATTGTTGGCGTTGTGCCTAAATCAAAAACCATCATGGTCATTTCCATGGTGTACTGTTACTTGTGTCATGCTGTAATATATATATATATTACCACAGATGGCACTACACAGTCTAGATCCACCTTCTCTTCCTCACAAAAAAACTTTTAAAGAATAATTTTGCTACTGTTGCTCACTTACACGTACCCCCCCCCCCCACACACACACACAAACCCTTACAGGCATATACCCAAGTTATACCCTAACATCTAAATCGACTTGTATTATCAGCCTCAACAATGCTTCTCAAAGTTATCCCAAAGATGTTAGTCACAATTCAGCAAGTCTGCAATATAGCCAAGACTGAGTGAACCCTCTGTTGGAATATTATATATATATATATATAATAATTGTTTCTACTTTTGGCACAAGGCCAGCAATTACCCAGTACATTACTGGTACTTTATTTTATCGACCCTGTAAGGATGAAAGGCAAAGTTAACCTCGGCGGGATTTGAACTCAGATCTTTCCCATTCTTCTCTGCTAAAATGTATCACTAGAGCTGATTCCAATTTTCCCAGCCAGCCATCCATCTAATCTACGAAGGTATTTTAGCCTACATATTGTCGTTAATATTATGATGTTCCCTGCTGTATTAGCGTTAAATTTTCCCTGCTGTATTAGCGATAAATTTTCGAGGGTTTCTCTTAGTAGTTTTTTTCATGACGTTATTATTGTTAATTTTACTGATGTAGTATTAACTTATTAACTTGGATATTTACCATGCGGTATTCTAATCCTATTGTATCTCTCTCAGTTATTTACCATGCGACCCTCAGTTCCTACCCTCCCCCCCCTCTCTATGCACTTCTTTAAGGCTTACTACCCTGTCTTTAACCTAATTCATTCAATCTGAAAATATTGAAGAGATAAGACACTTTCCCATTCTTCTCTGCTAAAATGTATCACTAGAGCTGATTCCAATTTTCCCAGCCAGCCATCCATCTAATCTACGAAGGTATTTTAGCCTACATATTGTCGTTAATATTATGATGTTCCCTGCTGTATTAGCGTTAAATTTTCCCTGCTGTATTAGCGATAAATTTTCGAGGGTTTCTCTTAGTAGTTTTTTTCATGACGTTATTATTGTTAATTTTACTGATGTAGTATTAACTTGGATATTTACCATGCGGTATTCTAATCCTATTGTATCTCTCTCAGTTATTTACCATGCGACCCTCAGTTCCTACCCTCCCCCCCTCTCTATGCACTTCTTTGAGGCTTACTACCCTGTCTTTAACCTAATTCATTCAATCTGAAAATATTGAAGAGATAAGACACTTTCCCATTCTTCTCTGCTAAAATGTATCACTAGAGCTGATTCCAATTTTCCCAGCCAGCCATCCATCTAATCTACGAAGGTATTTTAGCCTACATATTGTCGTTAATATTATGATGTTCCCTGCTGTATTAGCGTTAAATTTTCCCTGCTGTATTAGCGATAAATTTTCGAGGGTTTCTCTTAGTAGTTTTTTTCATGACGTTATTATTGTTAATTTTACTGATGTAGTATTAACTTATTAACTTGGATATTTACCATGCGGTATTCTAATCCTATTGTATCTCTCTCAGTTATTTACCATGCGACCCTCAGTTCCTACCCTCCCCCCTCTCTATGCACTTCTTTAAGGCTTACTACCCTGTCTTTAACCTAATTCATTCAATCTGAAAATATTGAAGAGATAAGACACTTTCCCATTCTTCTCTGCTAAAATGTATCACTAGAGCTGATTCCAATTTTCCCAGCCAGCCATCCATCTAATCTACGAAGGTATTTTAGCCTACATATTGTCGTTAATATTATGATGTTCCCTGCTGTATTAGCGTTAAATTTTCCCTGCTGTATTAGCGATAAATTTTCGAGGGTTTCTCTTAGTAGTTTTTTTCATGACGTTATTATTGTTAATTTTACTGATGTAGTTTTAACTTATTAACTTGGATATTTACCATGCGGTATTCTAATCCTATTGTATCTCTCTCAGTTATTTACCATGTGACCCTCAGTTCCTACCCTCCCCCCCTCTCTATGCACTTCTTTAAGGCTTACTACCCTGTCTTTAACCTAATTCATTCAATCTGAAAATATTGAAGAGATAAGACACTTTCCCATTCTTCTCTGCTAAAATGTATCACTAGAGCTGATTCCAATTTTCCCAGCCAGCCATCCATCTAATCTACGAAGGTATTTTAGCCTACATATTGTCGTTAATATTATGATGTTCCCTGCTGTATTAGCGTTAAATTTTCCCTGCTGTATTAGCGATAAATTTTCGAGGGTTTCTCTTAGTAGTTTTTTTCATGACGTTATTATTGTTAATTTTACTGATGTAGTATTAACTTATTAACTTGGATATTTACCATGCGGTATTCTAATCCTATTGTATCTCTCTCAGTTATTTACCATGCGAGCCTCAGTTCCTACCCCCCCCTCTCTATGCACTTCTTTAAGGCTTACTACCCTGTCTTTAACCTAATTCATTCAATCTGAAAATATTGAAGAGATAAGACACTTTCCCATTCTTCTCTGCTAAAATGTATCACTAGAGCTGATTCCAATTTTCCCAGCCAGCCATCCATCTAATCTACGAAGGTATTTTAGCCTACATATTGTCGTTAATATTATGATGTTCCCTGCTGTATTAGCGTTAAATTTTCCCTGCTGTATTAGCGATAAATTTTCGAGGGTTTCTCTTAGTAGTTTTTTTCATGACGTTATTATTGTTAATTTTACTGATGTAGTATTAACTTATTAACTTGGATATTTACCATGCGGTATTCTAATCCCATTGTATCTCTCTCAGTTATTTACCATGCGACCCTCAGTTCCTACCCTCCCCCCTCTCTATGCACTTCTTTAAGGCTTACTACCCTGTCTTTAACCTAATTCATTCAATCTGAAAATATTGAAGAGATAAGACACTTTCCCATTCTTCTCTGCTAAAATGTATCACTAGAGCTGATTCCAATTTTCCCAGCCAGCCATCCATCTAATCTACGAAGGTATTTTAGCCTACATATTGTCGTTAATATTATGATGTTCCCTGCTGTATTAGCGTTAAATTTTCCCTGCTGTATTAGCGATAAATTTTCGAGGGTTTCTCTTAGTAGTTTTTTTCATGACGTTATTATTGTTAATTTTACTGATGTAGTATTAACTTATTAACTTGGATATTTACCATGCGGTATTCTAATCCTATTGTATCTCTCTCAGTTATTTACCATGCGACCCTCAGTTCCTACCCTCCCTCCCCCCCCCTCTCTATGCACTTCTTTAAGGCTTACTACCCTGTCTTTAACCTAATTCATTCAATCTGAAAATATTGAAGAGATAAGACACTTTCCCATTCTTCTCTGCTAAAATGTATCACTAGAGCTGATTCCAATTTTCCCAGCCAGCCATCCATCTAATCTACGAAGGTATTTTAGCCTACATATTGTCGTTAATATTATGATGTTCCCTGCTGTATTAGCGTTAAATTTTCCCTGCTGTATTAGCGATAAATTTTCGAGGGTTTCTCTTAGTAGTTTTTTTCATGACGTTATTATTGTTAATTTTACTGATGTAGTATTAACTTATTAACTTGGATATTTACCATGCGGTATTCTAATCCTATTGTATCTCTCTCAGTTATTTACCATGCGACCCTCAGTTCCTACCCTCCCCCCTCTCTATGCACTTCTTTAAGGCTTACTACCCTGTCTTTAACCTAATTCATTCAATCTGAATATATTGAAGAGATAAGACACTTTCCCATTCTTCTCTGCTAAAATGTATCACTAGAGCTGATTCCAATTTTCCCAGCCAGCCAGCCATCTAATCTACGAAGGTATTTTAGCCTACATATTGTCGTTAATATTATGATGTTCCCTGCTGTATTAGCGTTAAATTTTCCCTGCTGTATTAGCGATAAATTTTCGAGGGTTTCTCTTAGTAGTTTTTTTCATGACGTTATTATTGTTAATTTTACTGATGTAGTATTAACTTATTAACTTGGATATTTACCATGCGGTATTCTAATCCTATTGTATCTCTCTCAGTTATTTACCATGCGACCCTCAGTTCCTACCCCCCCCTCTCTATGCACTTCTTTAAGGCTTACTACCCTGTCTTTAACCTAATTCATTCAATCTGAAAATATTGAAGAGATAAGACACTTTCCCATTCTTCTCTGCTAAAATGTATCACTAGAGCTGATTCCAATTTTCCCAGCCAGCCATCCATCTAATCTACGAAGGTATTTTAGCCTACATATTGTCGTTAATATTATGATGTTCCCTGCTGTATTAGCGTTAAATTTTCCCTGCTGTATTAGCGATAAATTTTCGAGGGTTTCTCTTAGTAGTTTTTTTCATGACGTTATTATTGTTAATTTTACTGATGTAGTATTAACTTATTAACTTGGATATTTACCATGCGGTATTCTAATCCTATTGTATCTCTCTCAGTTATTTACCATGCGACCCTCAGTTCCTACCCTCCCCCCCCCCCTCTCTATGCACTTCTTTAAGGCTTACTACCCTGTCTTTAACCTAATTCATTCAATCTGAAAATATTGAAGAGATAAGACACTTTCCCATTCTTCTCTGCTAAAATGTATCACTAGAGCTGATTCCAATTTTCCCAGCCAGCCATCCATCTAATCTACGAAGGTATTTTAGCCTACATATTGTCGTTAATATTATGATGTTCCCTGCTGTATTAGCGTTAAATTTTCCCTGCTGTATTAGCGATAAATTTTCGAGGGTTTCTCTTAGTAGTTTTTTTCATGACGTTATTATTGTTAATTTTACTGATGTAGTATTAACTTATTAACTTGGATATTTACCATGCGGTATTCTAATCCTATTGTATCTCTCTCAGTTATTTACCATGCGACCCTCAGTTCCTACCCTCCCCCCTCTCTATGCACTTCTTTAAGGCTTACTACCCTGTCTTTAACCTAATTCATTCAATCTGAAAATATTGAAGAGATAAGACACTTTCCCATTCTTCTCTGCTAAAATGTATCACTAGAGCTGATTCCAATTTTCCCAGCCAGCCATCCATCTAATCTACGAAGGTATTTTAGCCTACATATTGTCGTTAATATTATGATGTTCCCTGCTGTATTAGCGTTAAATTTTCCCTGCTGTATTAGCGATAAATTTTCGAGGGTTTCTCTTAGTAGTTTTTTTCATGACGTTATTATTGTTAATTTTACTGATGTAGTATTAACTTATTAACTTGGATATTTACCATGCGGTATTCTAATCCTATTGTATCTCTCTCAGTTATTTACCATGCGACCCTCAGTTCCTACCCTCCCCCCCCCCTCTCTATGCACTTCTTTAAGGCTTACTACCCTGTCTTTAACCTAATTCATTCAATCTGAAAATATTGAAGAGATAAGACACTTTCCCATTCTTCTCTGCTAAAATGTATCACTAGAGCTGATTCCAATTTTCCCAGCCAGCCATCCATCTAATCTACGAAGGTATTTTAGCCTACATATTGTCGTTAATATTATGATGTTCCCTGCTGTATTAGCGTTAAATTTTCCCTGCTGTATTAGCGATAAATTTTCGAGGGTTTCTCTTAGTAGTTTTTTTCATGACGTTATTATTGTTAATTTTACTGATGTAGTATTAACTTATTAACTTGGATATTTACCATGCGGTATTCTAATCCTATTGTATCTCTCTCAGTTATTTACCATGCGACCCTCAGTTCCTACCCTCCCCCCTCTCTATGCACTTCTTTAAGGCTTACTACCCTGTCTTTAACCTAATTCTTTCAATCTGAATATATTGAAGAGATAAGACACTTTCCCATTCTTCTCTGCTAAAATGTATCACTAGAGCTGATTCCAATTTTCCCAGCCAGCCAGCCATCTAATCTACGAAGGTATTTTAGCCTACATATTGTCGTTAATATTATGATGTTCCCTGCTGTATTAGCGTTAAATTTTCCCTGCTGTATTAGCGATAAATTTTCGAGGGTTTCTCTTAGTAGTTTTTTTCATGACGTTATTATTGTTAATTTTACTGATGTAGTATTAACTTATTAACTTGGATATTTACCATGCGGTATTCTAATCCTATTGTATCTCTCTCAGTTATTTACCATGCGACCCTCAGTTCCTACCCCCCCCCCTCTCTATGCACTTCTTTAAGGCTTACTACCCTGTCTTTAACCTAATTCATTCAATCTGAAAATATTGAAGAGATAAGACACTTTCCCATTCTTCTCTGCTAAAATGTATCACTAGAGCTGATTCCAATTTTCCCAGCCAGCCATCCATCTAATCTACGAAGGTATTTTAGCCTACATATTGTCGTTAATATTATGATGTTCCCTGCTGTATTAGCGTTAAATTTTCCCTGCTGTATTAGCGATAAATTTTCGAGGGTTTCTCTTAGTAGTTTTTTTCATGACGTTATTATTGTTAATTTTACTGATGTAGTATTAACTTATTAACTTGGATATTTACCATGCGGTATTCTAATCCTATTGTATCTCTCTCAGTTATTTACCATGCGACCCTCAGTTCCTACCCTCCCCCCCTCTCTATGCACTTCTTTAAGGCTTACTACCCTGTCTTTAACCTAATTCATTCAATCTGAAAATATTGAAGAGATAAGACACTTTCCCATTCTTCTCTGCTAAAATGTATCACTAGAGCTGATTCCAATTTTCCCAGCCAGCCATCCATCTAATCTACGAAGGTATTTTAGCCTACATATTGTCGTTAATATTATGATGTTCCCTGCTGTATTAGCGTTAAATTTTCCCTGCTGTATTAGCGATAAATTTTCGAGGGTTTCTCTTAGTAGTTTTTTTCATGACGTTATTATTGTTAATTTTACTGATGTAGTATTAACTTATTAACTTGGATATTTACCATGCGGTATTCTAATCCTATTGTATCTCTCTCAGTTATTTACCATGCGACCCTCAGTTCCTACCCTCCCCCCCCCCCCCTCTCTATGCACTTCTTTAAGGCTTACTACCCTGTCTTTAACCTAATTCATTCAATCTGAAAATATTGAAGAGATAAGACACTTTCCCATTCTTCTCTGCTAAAATGTATCACTAGAGCTGATTCCAATTTTCCCAGCCAGCCATCCATCTAATCTACGAAGGTATTTTAGCCTACATATTGTCGTTAATATTATGATGTTCCCTGCTGTATTAGCGTTAAATTTTCCCTGCTGTATTAGCGATAAATTTTCGAGGGTTTCTCTTAGTAGTTTTTTTCATGACGTTATTATTGTTAATTTTACTGATGTAGTATTAACTTATTAACTTGGATATTTACCATGCGGTATTCTAATCCTATTGTATCTCTCTCAGTTATTTACCATGCGACCCTCAGTTCCTACCCTCCCCCCTCTCTATGCACTTCTTTAAGGCTTACTACCCTGTCTTTAACCTAATTCTTTCAATCTGAATATATTGAAGAGATAAGACACTTTCCCATTCTTCTCTGCTAAAATGTATCACTAGAGCTGATTCCAATTTTCCCAGCCAGCCAGCCATCTAATCTACGAAGGTATTTTAGCCTACATATTGTCGTTAATATTATGATGTTCCCTGCTGTATTAGCGTTAAATTTTCCCTGCTGTATTAGCGATAAATTTTCGAGGGTTTCTCTTAGTAGTTTTTTTCATGACGTTATTATTGTTAATTTTACTGATGTAGTATTAACTTATTAACTTGGATATTTACCATGCGGTATTCTAATCCTATTGTATCTCTCTCAGTTATTTACCATGCGACCCTCAGTTCCTACCCCCCCCCCCTCTCTATGCACTTCTTTAAGGCTTACTACCCTGTCTTTAACCTAATTCATTCAATCTGAAAATATTGAAGAGATAAGACACTTTCCCATTCTTCTCTGCTAAAATGTATCACTAGAGCTGATTCCAATTTTCCCAGCCAGCCATCCATCTAATCTACGAAGGTATTTTAGCCTACATATTGTCGTTAATATTATGATGTTCCCTGCTGTATTAGCGTTAAATTTTCCCTGCTGTATTAGCGATAAATTTTCGAGGGTTTCTCTTAGTAGTTTTTTTCATGACGTTATTATTGTTAATTTTACTGATGTAGTATTAACTTATTAACTTGGATATTTACCATGCGGTATTCTAATCCTATTGTATCTCTCTCAGTTATTTACCATGCGACCCTCAGTTCCTACCCTCCCCCCTCTCTATGCACTTCTTTAAGGCTTACTACCCTGTCTTTAACCTAATTCTTTCAATCTGAATATATTGAAGAGATAAGACACTTTCCCATTCTTCTCTGCTAAAATGTATCACTAGAGCTGATTCCAATTTTCCCAGCCAGCCAGCCATCTAATCTACGAAGGTATTTTAGCCTACATATTGTCGTTAATATTATGATGTTCCCTGCTGTATTAGCGTTAAATTTTCCCTGCTGTATTAGCGATAAATTTTCGAGGGTTTCTCTTAGTAGTTTTTTTCATGACGTTATTATTGTTAATTTTACTGATGTAGTATTAACTTATTAACTTGGATATTTACCATGCGGTATTCTAATCCTATTGTATCTCTCTCAGTTATTTACCATGCGACCCTCAGTTCCTACCCCCCCCTCTCTATGCACTTCTTTAAGGCTTACTACCCTGTCTTTAACCTAATTCATTCAATCTGAAAATATTGAAGAGATAAGACACTTTCCCATTCTTCTCTGCTAAAATGTATCACTAGAGCTGATTCCAATTTTCCCAGCCAGCCATCCATCTAATCTACGAAGGTATTTTAGCCTACATATTGTCGTTAATATTATGATGTTCCCTGCTGTATTAGCGTTAAATTTTCCCTGCTGTATTAGCGATAAATTTTCGAGGGTTTCTCTTAGTAGTTTTTTTCATGACGTTATTATTGTTAATTTTACTGATGTAGTATTAACTTATTAACTTGGATATTTACCATGCGGTATTCTAATCCTATTGTATCTCTCTCAGTTATTTACCATGCGACCCTCAGTTCCTACCCTCCCCCCCTCTCTATGCACTTCTTTAAGGCTTACTACCCTGTCTTTAACCTAATTCATTCAATCTGAAAATATTGAAGAGATAAGACACTTTCCCATTCTTCTCTGCTAAAATGTATCACTAGAGCTGATTCCAATTTTCCCAGCCAGCCATCCATCTAATCTACGAAGGTATTTTAGCCTACATATTGTCGTTAATATTATGATGTTCCCTGCTGTATTAGCGTTAAATTTTCCCTGCTGTATTAGCGATAAATTTTCGAGGGTTTCTCTTAGTAGTTTTTTTCATGACGTTATTATTGTTAATTTTACTGATGTAGTATTAACTTATTAACTTGGATATTTACCATGCGGTATTCTAATCCTATTGTATCTCTCTCAGTTATTTACCATGCGACCCTCAGTTCCTACCCTCCCCCCCTCTCTATGCACTTCTTTAAGGCTTACTACCCTGTCTTTAACCTAATTCATTCAATCTGAAAATATTGAAGAGATAAGACACTTTCCCATTCTTCTCTGCTAAAATGTATCACTAGAGCTGATTCCAATTTTCCCAGCCAGCCATCCATCTAATCTACGAAGGTATTTTAGCCTACATATTGTCGTTAATATTATGATGTTCCCTGCTGTATTAGCGTTAAATTTTCCCTGCTGTATTAGCGATAAATTTTCGAGGGTGTCTCTTAGTAGTTTTTTTCATGACGTTATTATTGTTAATTTTACTGATGTAGTATTAACTTATTAACTTGGATATTTACCATGCGGTATTCTAATCCTATTGTATCTCTCTCAGTTATTTACCATGCGACCCTCAGTTCCTACCCCGCCCCCTCTCTATGCACTTCTTTAAGGCTTACTACCCTGTCTTTAACCTAATTCATTCAATCTGAAAATATTGAAGAGATAAGACACTTTCCCATTCTTCTCTGCTAAACTGTATCACTAGAGCTGATTCCAATTTTCCCAGCCAGCCATCCATCTAATCTACGAAGGTATTTTAGCCTACATATTGTCGTTAATATTATGATGTTCCCTGCTGTATTAGCGTTAAATTTTCCCTGCTGTATTAGCGATAAATTTTCGAGGGTTTCTCTTAGTAGTTTTTTTCATGACGTTATTATTGTTAATTTTACTGATGTAGTATTAACTTATTAACTTGGATATTTACCATGCGGTATTCTAATCCTATTGTATCTCTCTCAGTTATTTACCATGCGACCCTCAGTTCCTACCCCGCCCCCTCTCTATGCACTTCTTTAAGGCTTACTACCCTGTCTTTAACCTAATTCATTCAATCTGAAAATATTGAAGAGATAAGACACTTTCCCATTCTTCTCTGCTAAAATGTATCACTAGAGCTGATTCCAATTTTCCCAGCCAGCCATCCATCTAATCTACGAAGGTATTTTAGCCTACATATTGTCGTTAATATTATGATGTTCCCTGCTGTATTAGCGTTAAATTTTCCCTGCTGTATTAGCGATAAATTTTCGAGGGTTTCTCTTAGTAGTTTTTTTCATGACGTTATTATTGTTAATTTTACTGATGTAGTATTAACTTATTAACTTGGATATTTACCATGCGGTATTCTAATCCTATTGTATCTCTCTCAGTTATTTACCATGCGACCCTCAGTTCCTACCCTCCCCCCCTCTCTATGCACTTCTTTAAGGCTTACTACCCTGTCTTTAACCTAATTCATTCAATCTGAAAATATTGAAGAGATAAGACACTTTCCCATTCTTCTCTGCTAAAATGTATCACTAGAGCTGATTCCAATTTTCCCAGCCAGCCATCCATCTAATCTACGAAGGTATTTTAGCCTACATATTGTCGTTAATATTATGATGTTCCCTGCTGTATTAGCGTTAAATTTTCCCTGCTGTATTAGCGATAAATTTTCGAGGGTTTCTCTTAGTAGTTTTTTTCATGACGTTATTATTGTTAATTTTACTGATGTAGTATTAACTTATTAACTTGGATATTTACCATGCGGTATTCTAATCCTATTGTATCTCTCTCAGTTATTTACCATGTGACCCTCAGTTCCTACCCTCCCCCCCTCTCTATGCACTTCTTTAAGGCTTACTACCCTGTCTTTAACCTAATTCATTCAATCTGAAAATATTGAAGAGATAAGACACTTTCCCATTCTTCTCTGCTAAAATGTATCACTAGAGCTGATTCCAATTTTCCCAGCCAGCCATCCATCTAATCTACGAAGGTATTTTAGCCTACATATTGTCGTTAATATTATGATGTTCCCTGCTGTATTAGCGTTAAATTTTCCCTGCTGTATTAGCGATAAATTTTCGAGGGTTTCTCTTAGTAGTTTTTTTCATGACGTTATTATTGTTAATTTTACTGATGTAGTATTAACTTATTAACTTGGATATTTACCATGCGGTATTCTAATCCTATTGTATCTCTCTCAGTTATTTACCATGCGACCCTCAGTTCCTACCCTCCCCCCCCTCTCTATGCACTTCTTTAAGGCTTACTACCCTGTCTTTAACCTAATTCATTCAATCTGAAAATATTGAAGAGATAAGACACTTTCCCATTCTTCTCTGCTAAAATGTATCACTAGAGCTGATTCCAATTTTCCCAGCCAGCCATCCATCTAATCTACGAAGGTATTTTAGCCTACATATTGTCGTTAATATTATGATGTTCCCTGCTGTATTAGCGTTAAATTTTCCCTGCTGTATTAGCGATAAATTTTCGAGGGTTTCTCTTAGTAGTTTTTTTCATGACGTTATTATTGTTAATTTTACTGATGTAGTATTAACTTATTAACTTGGATATTTACCATGCGGTATTCTAATCCTATTGTATCTCTCTCAGTTATTTACCATGCGAGCCTCAGTTCCTACCCCCCCCCTCTCTATGCACTTCTTTAAGGCTTACTACCCTGTCTTTAACCTAATTCATTCAATCTGAAAATATTGAAGAGATAAGACACTTTCCCATTCTTCTCTGCTAAAATGTATCACTAGAGCTGATTCCAATTTTCCCAGCCAGCCATCCATCTAATCTACGAAGGTATTTTAGCCTACATATTGTCGTTAATATTATGATGTTCCCTGCTGTATTAGCGTTAAATTTTCCCTGCTGTATTAGCGATAAATTTTCGAGGGTTTCTCTTAGTAGTTTTTTTCATGACGTTATTATTGTTAATTTTACTGATGTAGTATTAACTTATTAACTTGGATATTTACCATGCGGTATTCTAATCCTATTGTATCTCTCTCAGTTATTTACCATGCGACCCTCAGTTCCTACCCCCCCCCCTCTCTATGCACTTCTTTAAGGCTTACTACCGTGTCTTTAACCTAATTCATTCAATCTGAAAATATTGAAGAGATAAGACACTTTCCCATTCTTCTCTGCTAAAATGTATCACTAGAGCTGATTCCAATTTTCCCAGCCAGCCATCCATCTAATCTACGAAGGTATTTTAGCCTACATATTGTCGTTAATATTATGATGTTCCCTGCTGTATTAGCGTTAAATTTTCCCTGCTGTATTAGCGATAAATTTTCGAGGGTTTCTCTTAGTAGTTTTTTTCATGACGTTATTATTGTTAATTTTACTGATGTAGTATTAACTTATTAACTTGGATATTTACCATGCGGTATTCTAATGCTATTGTATCTCTCTCAGTTATTTACCATGCGACCCTCAGTTCCTACCCTCCCCCCTCTCTATGCACTTCTTTAAGGCTTACTACAATGTCTTTAACCTAATTCATTCAATCTGAAAATATTGAAGAGATAAGACACTTTCCCATTCTTCTCTGCTAAAATGTATCACTAGAGCTGATTCCAATTTTCCCAGCCAGCCATCCATCTAATCTACGAAGGTATTTTAGCCTACATATTGTCGTTAATATTATGATGTTCCCTGCTGTATTAGCGTTAAATTTTCCCTGCTGTATTAGCGATAAATTTTCGAGGGTTTCTCTTAGTAGTTTTTTTCATGACGTTATTATTGTTAATTTTACTGATGTAGTATTAACTTATTAACTTGGATATTTACCATGCGGTATTCTAATCCTATTGTATCTCTCTCAGTTATTTACCATGCGACCCTCAGTTCCTACCCCCCCCCCCCCCCTCTCTATGCACTTCTTTAAGGCTTACTACCCTGTCTTTAACCTAATTCATTCAATCTGAAAATATTGAAGAGATAAGACACTTTCCCATTCTTCTCTGCTAAAATGTATCACTAGAGCTGATTCCAATTTTCCCAGCCAGCCATCCATCTAATCTACGAAGGTATTTTAGCCTACATATTGTCGTTAATATTATGATGTTCCCTGCTGTATTAGCGTTAAATTTTCCCTGCTGTATTAGCGATAAATTTTCGAGGGTTTCTCTTAGTAGTTTTTTTCATGACGTTATTATTGTTAATTTTACTGATGTAGTATTAACTTATTAACTTGGATATTTACCATGCGGTATTCTAATCCTATTGTATCTCTCTCAGTTATTTACCATGCGACCCTCAGTTCCTACCCTCCCCCCCCTCTCTATGCACTTCTTTAAGGCTTACTACCCTGTCTTTAACCTAATTCATTCAATCTGAAAATATTGAAGAGATAAGACACTTTCCCATTCTTCTCTGCTAAAATGTATCACTAGAGCTGATTCCAATTTTCCCAGCCAGCCATCCATCTAATCTACGAAGGTATTTTAGCCTACATATTGTCGTTAATATTATGATGTTCCCTGCTGTATTAGCGTTAAATTTTCCCTGCTGTATTAGCGATAAATTTTCGAGGGTTTCTCTTAGTAGTTTTTTTCATGACGTTATTATTGTTAATTTTACTGATGTAGTATTAACTTATTAACTTGGATATTTACCATGCGGTATTCTAATCCTATTGTATCTCTCTCAGTTATTTACCATGCGACCCTCAGTTCCTACCCTCCCCCCCCCCCTCTCTATGCACTTCTTTAAGGCTTACTACCCTGTCTTTAACCTAATTCATTCAATCTGAAAATATTGAAGAGATAAGACACTTTCCCATTCTTCTCTGCTAAAATGTATCACTAGAGCTGATTCCAATTTTCCCAGCCAGCCATCCATCTAATCTACGAAGGTATTTTAGCCTACATATTGTCGTTAATATTATGATGTTCCCTGCTGTATTAGCGTTAAATTTTCCCTGCTGTATTAGCGATAAATTTTCGAGGGTTTCTCTTAGTTTTTTTCATGACGTTATTATTGTTAATTTTACTGATGTAGTATTAACTTATTAACTTGGATATTTACCATGCGGTATTCTAATCCTATTGTATCTCTCTCAGTTATTTACCATGCGACCCTCAGTTCCTACCCTCCCCCCCTCTTTATGCACTTCTTTAAGGCTTACTACCCTGTCTTTAACCTAATTCATTCAATCTGAAAATATTGAAGAGATAAGACACTTTCCCATTCTTCTCTGCTAAAATGTATCACTAGAGCTGATTCCAATTTTCCCAGCCAGCCATCCATCTAATCTACGAAGGTATTTTAGCCTACATATTGTCGTTAATATTATGATGTTCCCTGCTGTATTAGCGTTAAATTTTCCCTGCTGTATTAGCGATAAATTTTCGAGGGTTTCTCTTAGTAGTTTTTTTCATGACGTTATTATTGTTAATTTTACTGATGTAGTATTAACTTATTAACTTGGATATTTACCATGCGGTATTCTAATCCTATTGTATCTCTCTCAGTTATTTACCATGTGACCCTCAGTTCCTACCCTCCCCCCCTCTCTATGCACTTCTTTAAGGCTTACTACCCTGTCTTTAACCTAATTCATTCAATCTGAAAATATTGAAGAGATAAGACACTTTCCCATTCTTCTCTGCTAAAATGTATCACTAGAGCTGATTCCAATTTTCCCAGCCAGCCATCCATCTAATCTACGAAGGTATTTTAGCCTACATATTGTCGTTAATATTATGATGTTCCCTGCTGTATTAGCGTTAAATTTTCCCTGCTGTATTAGCGATAAATTTTCGAGGGTTTCTCTTAGTAGTTTTTTTCATGACGTTATTATTGTTAATTTTACTGATGTAGTATTAACTTATTAACTTGGATATTTACCATGCGGTATTCTAATCCTATTGTATCTCTCTCAGTTATTTACCATGCGACCCTCAGTTCCTACCCTCCCCCCCCTCTCTATGCACTTCTTTAAGGCTTACTACCCTGTCTTTAACCTAATTCATTCAATCTGAAAATATTGAAGAGATAAGACACTTTCCCATTCTTCTCTGCTAAAATGTATCACTAGAGCTGATTCCAATTTTCCAGCCAGCCATCCATCTAATCTACGAAGGTATTTTAGCCTACATATTGTCGTTAATATTATGATGTTCCCTGCTGTATTAGCGTTAAATTTTCCCTGCTGTATTAGCGATAAATTTTCGAGGGTTTCTCTTAGTAGTTTTTTTCATGACGTTATTATTGTTAATTTTACTGATGTAGTATTAACTTATTAACTTGGATATTTACCATGCGGTATTCTAATCCTATTGTATCTCTCTCAGTTATTTACCATGCGAGCCTCAGTTCCTACCCCCCCCCTCTCTATGCACTTCTTTAAGGCTTACTACCCTGTCTTTAACCTAATTCATTCAATCTGAAAATATTGAAGAGATAAGACACTTTCCCATTCTTCTCTGCTAAAATGTATCACTAGAGCTGATTCCAATTTTCCCAGCCAGCCATCCATCTAATCTACGAAGGTATTTTAGCCTACATATTGTCGTTAATATTATGATGTTCCTGCTGTATTAGCGTTAAATTTTCCCTGCTGTATTAGCGATAAATTTTCGAGGGTTTCTCTTAGTAGTTTTTTTCATGACGTTATTATTGTTAATTTTACTGATGTAGTATTAACTTATTAACTTGAATATTTACCATGCGGAATTCTAATCCTATTGTATCTCTCTCAGTTATTTACCATGCGACCCTCAGTTCCTACCCTCCCCCCCTCTCTATGCACTTCTTTAAGGCTTACTACCCTGTCTTTAACCTAATTCATTCAATCTGAAAATATTGAAGAGATAAGACACTTTCCCATTCTTCTCTGCTAAAATGTATCACTAGAGCTGATTCCAATTTTCCCAGCCAGCCATCCATCTAATCTACGAAGGTATTTTAGCCTACATATTGTCGTTAATATTATGATGTTCCCTGCTGTATTAGCCGTTAAATTTTCCCTGCTGTATTAGCGATAAATTTTCGAGGTTTCTCTTAGTAGTTTTTTCATGACGTTATTATTGTTAATTTTACTGATGTAGTATTAACTTATTAACTTGGATATTTACCATGCGGTATTCTAATCCTATTGTATCTCTCTCAGTTATTTACCATGCGACCCTCAGTTCCTACCCCGCCCCCTCTCTATGCACTTCTTTAAGGCTTACTACCCTGTCTTTAACCTAATTCATTCAATCTGAAAATATTGAAGAGATAAGACACTTTCCCATTCTTCTCTGCTAAAATGTATCACTAGAGCTGATTCCAATTTTCCCAGCCAGCCATCCATCTAATCTACGAAGGTATTTTAGCCTACATATTGTCGTTAATATTATGATGTTCCCTGCTGTATTAGCAGCGTTAAATTTTCCCTGCTGTATTAGCGATAAATTTTCGAGGGTTTCTCTTAGTAGTTTTTTTCATGACGTTATTATTGTTAATTTTACTGATGTAGTATTAACTTATTAACTTGGATATTTACCATGCGGTATTCTAATCCTATTGTATCTCTCTCAGTTATTTACCATGCGACCCTCAGTTCCTACCCCCCCCCCCTCTCTATGCACTTCTTTAAGGCTTACTACCCTGTCTTTAACCTAATTCATTCAATCTGAAAATATTGAAGAGATAAGACACTTTCCCATTCTTCTCTGCTAAAATGTATCACTAGAGCTGATTCCAATTTTCCCAGCCAGCCATCCATCTAATCTACGAAGGTATTTTAGCCTACATATTGTCGTTAATATTATGATGTTCCCTGCTGTATTAGCGTTAAATTTTCCCTGCTGTATTAGCGATAAATTTTCGAGGGTTTCTCTTAGTAGTTTTTTTCATGACGTTATTATTGTTAATTTTACTGATGTAGTATTAACTTATTAACTTGGATATTTACCATGCGGTATTCTAATCCTATTGTATCTCTCTCAGTTATTTACCATGCGACCCTCAGTTCCTACCCTCCCCCCCCCCTCTCTATGCACTTCTTTAAGGCTTACTACCCTGTCTTTAACCTAATTCATTCAATCTGAAAATATTGAAGAGATAAGACACTTTCCCATTCTTCTCTGCTAAAATGTATCACTAGAGCTGATTCCAATTTTCCCAGCCAGCCATCCATCTAATCTACGAAGGTATTTTAGCCTACATATTGTCGTTAATATTATGATGTTCCCTGCTGTATTAGCGTTAAATTTTCCCTGCTGTATTAGCGATAAATTTTCGAGGGTTTCTCTTAGTAGTTTTTTTCATGACGTTATTATTGTTAATTTTACTGATGTAGTATTAACTTATTAACTTGGATATTTACCATGCGGTATTCTAATCCTATTGTATCTCTCTCAGTTATTTACCATGCGACCCTCAGTTCCTACCCTCCCCCCCCCTCTCTATGCACTTCTTTAAGGCTTACTACCCTGTCTTTAACCTAATTCATTCAATCTGAAAATATTGAAGAGATAAGACACTTTCCCATTCTTCTCTGCTAAAATGTATCACTAGAGCTGATTCCAATTTTCCCAGCCAGCCATCCATCTAATCTACGAAGGTATTTTAGCCTACATAT
Organism: Eledone cirrhosa; assembly: GCA_964016885.1. Classification (NCBI taxonomy): domain Eukaryota; kingdom Metazoa; phylum Mollusca; class Cephalopoda; order Octopoda; family Eledonidae; genus Eledone; species Eledone cirrhosa. The sequence goes on from CAXHJY010001691.1 coordinate 33,574, forward strand.
TGTCGTTAATATTATGATGTTCCCTGCTGTATTAGCGTTAAATTTTCCCTGCTGTATTAGCGATAAATTTTCGAGGGTTTCTCTTAGTAGTTTTTTTCATGACGTTATTATTGTTAATTTTACTGATGTAGTATTAACTTATTAACTTGGATATTTACCATGCGGTATTCTAATCCTATTGTATCTCTCTCAGTTATTTACCATGCGAGCCTCAGTTCCTACCCCCCCCCCTCTCTATGCACTTCTTTAAGGCTTACTACCCTGTCTTTAACCTAATTCATTCAATCTGAAAATATTGAAGAGATAAGACACTTTCCCATTCTTCTCTGCTAAAATGTATCACTAGAGCTGATTCCAATTTTCCCAGCCAGCCATCCATCTAATCTACGAAGGTATTTTAGCCTACATATTGTCGTTAATATTATGATGTTCCCTGCTGTATTAGCGTTAAATTTTCCCTGCTGTATTAGCGATAAATTTTCGAGGGTTTCTCTTAGTAGTTTTTTTCATGACGTTATTATTGTTAATTTTACTGATGTAGTATTAACTTATTAACTTGGATATTTACCATGCGGTATTCTAATCCTATTGTATCTCTCTCAGTTATTTACCATGCGACCCTCAGTTCCTACCCCCCCCCCTCTCTATGCACTTCTTTAAGGCTTACTACCCTGTCTTTAACCTAATTCATTCAATCTGAAAATATTGAAGAGATAAGACACTTTCCCATTCTTCTCTGCTAAAATGTATCACTAGAGCTGATTCCAATTTTCCCAGCCAGCCATCCATCTAATCTACGAAGGTATTTTAGCCTACATATTGTCGTTAATATTATGATGTTCCCTGCTGTATTAGCGTTAAATTTTCCCTGCTGTATTAGCGATAAATTTTCGAGGGTTTCTCTTAGTAGTTTTTTTCATGACGTTATTATTGTTAATTTTACTGATGTAGTATTAACTTATTAACTTGGATATTTACCATGCGGTATTCTAATGCTATTGTATCTCTCTCAGTTATTTACCATGCGACCCTCAGTTCCTACCCTCCCCCCTCTCTATGCACTTCTTTAAGGCTTACTACCCTGTCTTTAACCTAATTCATTCAATCTGAAAATATTGAAGAGATAAGACACTTTCCCATTCTTCTCTGCTAAAATGTATCACTAGAGCTGATTCCAATTTTCCCAGCCAGCCATCCATCTAATCTACGAAGGTATTTTAGCCTACATATTGTCGTTAATATTATGATGTTCCCTGCTGTATTAGCGTTAAATTTTCCCTGCTGTATTAGCGATAAATTTTCGAGGGTTTCTCTTAGTAGTTTTTTTCATGACGTTATTATTGTTAATTTTACTGATGTAGTATTAACTTATTAACTTGGATATTTACCATGCGGAATTCTAATCCTATTGTATCTCTCTCAGTTATTTACCATGCGACCCTCAGTTCCTACCCTCCCCCCCTCTCTATGCACTTCTTTAAGGCTTACTACCCTGTCTTTAACCTAATTCATTCAATCTGAAAATATTGAAGAGATAAGACACTTTCCCATTCTTCTCTGCTAAAATGTATCACTAGAGCTGATTCCAATTTTCCCAGCCAGCCATCCATCTAATCTACGAAGGTATTTTAGCCTACATATTGTCGTTAATATTATGATGTTCCCTGCTGTATTAGCGTTAAATTTTCCCTGCTGTATTAGCGATAAATTTTCGAGGGTTTCTCTTAGTAGTTTTTTTCATGACGTTATTATTGTTAATTTTACTGATGTAGTATTAACTTATTAACTTGGATATTTACCATGCGGAATTCTAATCCTATTGTATCTCTCTCAGTTATTTACCATGCGACCCTCAGTTCCTACCCTCCCCCCCCCCTCTCTATGCACTTCTTTAAGGCTTACTACCCTGTCTTTAACCTAATTCATTCAATCTGAAAATATTGAAGAGATAAGACACTTTCCCATTCTTCTCTGCTAAAATGTATCACTAGAGCTGATTCCAATTTTCCCAGCCAGCCATCCATCTAATCTACGAAGGTATTTTAGCCTACATATTGTCGTTAATATTATGATGTTCCCTGCTGTATTAGCGTTAAATTTTCCCTGCTGTATTAGCGATAAATTTTCGAGGGTTTCTCTTAGTAGTTTTTTTCATGACGTTATTATTGTTAATTTTACTGATGTAGTATTAACTTATTAACTTGGATATTTACCATGCGGTATTCTAATCCTATTGTATCTCTCTCAGTTATTTACCATGCGACCCTCAGTTCCTACCCCCCCCCCCCTCTCTATGCACTTCTTTAAGGCTTACTACCCTGTCTTTAACCTAATTCATTCAATCTGAAAATATTGAAGAGATAAGACACTTTCCCATTCTTCTCTGCTAAAATGTATCACTAGAGCTGATTCCAATTTTCCCAGCCAGCCATCCATCTAATCTACGAAGGTATTTTAGCCTACATATTGTCGTTAATATTATGATGTTCCCTGCTGTATTAGCGTTAAATTTTCCCTGCTGTATTAGCGATAAATTTTCGAGGGTTTCTCTTAGTAGTTTTTTTCATGACGTTATTATTGTTAATTTTACTGATGTAGTATTAACTTATTAACTTGGATATTTACCATGCGGTATTCTAATCCTATTGTATCTCTCTCAGTTATTTACCATGCGACCCTCAGTTCCTACCCTCCCCCCCCCTCTCTATGCACTTCTTTAAGGCTTACTACCCTGTCTTTAACCTAATTCATTCAATCTGAAAATATTGAAGAGATAAGACACTTTCCCATTCTTCTCTGCTAAAATGTATCACTAGAGCTGATTCCAATTTTCCCAGCCAGCCATCCATCTAATCTACGAAGGTATTTTAGCCTACATATTGTCGTTAATATTATGATGTTCCCTGCTGTATTAGCGTTAAATTTTCCCTGCTGTATTAGCGATAAATTTTCGAGGGTTTCTCTTAGTAGTTTTTTTCATGACGTTATTATTGTTAATTTTACTGATGTAGTATTAACTTATTAACTTGGATATTTACCATGCGGTATTCTAATCCTATTGTATCTCTCTCAGTTATTTACCATGCGACCCTCAGTTCCTACCCTCCCCCCCCTCTCTATGCACTTCTTTAAGGCTTACTACCCTGTCTTTAACCTAATTCATTCAATCTGAAAATATTGAAGAGATAAGACACTTTCCCATTCTTCTCTGCTAAAATGTATCACTAGAGCTGATTCCAATTTTCCCAGCCAGCCATCCATCTAATCTACGAAGGTATTTTAGCCTACATATTGTCGTTAATATTATGATGTTCCCTGCTGTATTAGCGTTAAATTTTCCCTGCTGTATTAGCGATAAATTTTCGAGGGTTTCTCTTAGTAGTTTTTTTCATGACGTTATTATTGTTAATTTTACTGATGTAGTATTAACTTATTAACTTGGATATTTACCATGCGGTATTCTAATCCTATTGTATCTCTCTCAGTTATTTACCATGCGAGCCTCAGTTCCTACCCCCCCCCCCTCTCTATGCACTTCTTTAAGGCTTACTACCCTGTCTTTAACCTAATTCATTCAATCTGAAAATATTGAAGAGATAAGACACTTTCCCATTCTTCTCTGCTAAAATGTATCACTAGAGCTGATTCCAATTTTCCCAGCCAGCCATCCATCTAATCTACGAAGGTATTTTAGCCTACATATTGTCGTTAATATTATGATGTTCCCTGCTGTATTAGCGTTAAATTTTCCCTGCTGTATTAGCGATAAATTTTCGAGGGTTTCTCTTAGTAGTTTTTTTCATGACGTTATTATTGTTAATTTTACTGATGTAGTATTAACTTATTAACTTGGATATTTACCATGCGGTATTCTAATCCTATTGTATCTCTCTCAGTTATTTACCATGCGACCCTCAGTTCCTACCCCCCCCCCCTCTCTATGCACTTCTTTAAGGCTTACTACCCTGTCTTTAACCTAATTCATTCAATCTGAAAATATTGAAGAGATAAGACACTTTCCCATTCTTCTCTGCTAAAATGTATCACTAGAGCTGATTCCAATTTTCCCAGCCAGCCATCCATCTAATCTACGAAGGTATTTTAGCCTACATATTGTCGTTAATATTATGATGTTCCCTGCTGTATTAGCGTTAAATTTTCCCTGCTGTATTAGCGATAAATTTTCGAGGGTTTCTCTTAGTAGTTTTTTTCATGACGTTATTATTGTTAATTTTACTGATGTAGTATTAACTTATTAACTTGGATATTTACCATGCGGTATTCTAATGCTATTGTATCTCTCTCAGTTATTTACCATGCGACCCTCAGTTCCTACCCTCCCCCCTCTCTATGCACTTCTTTAAGGCTTACTACCCTGTCTTTAACCTAATTCATTCAATCTGAAAATATTGAAGAGATAAGACACTTTCCCATTCTTCTCTGCTAAAATGTATCACTAGAGCTGATTCCAATTTTCCCAGCCAGCCATCCATCTAATCTACGAAGGTATTTTAGCCTACATATTGTCGTTAATATTATGATGTTCCCTGCTGTATTAGCGTTAAATTTTCCCTGCTGTATTAGCGATAAATTTTCGAGGGTTTCTCTTAGTAGTTTTTTTCATGACGTTATTATTGTTAATTTTACTGATGTAGTATTAACTTATTAACTTGGATATTTACCATGCGGAATTCTAATCCTATTGTATCTCTCTCAGTTATTTACCATGCGACCCTCAGTTCCTACCCTCCCCCCCTCTCTATGCACTTCTTTAAGGCTTACTACCCTGTCTTTAACCTAATTCATTCAATCTGAAAATATTGAAGAGATAAGACACTTTCCCATTCTTCTCTGCTAAAATGTATCACTAGAGCTGATTCCAATTTTCCCAGCCAGCCATCCATCTAATCTACGAAGGTATTTTAGCCTACATATTGTCGTTAATATTATGATGTTCCCTGCTGTATTAGCGTTAAATTTTCCCTGCTGTATTAGCGATAAATTTTCGAGGGTTTCTCTTAGTAGTTTTTTTCATGACGTTATTATTGTTAATTTTACTGATGTAGTATTAACTTATTAACTTGGATATTTACCATGCGGAATTCTAATCCTATTGTATCTCTCTCAGTTATTTACCATGCGACCCTCAGTTCCTACCCTCCCCCCCCCTCTCTATGCACTTCTTTAAGGCTTACTACCCTGTCTTTAACCTAATTCATTCAATCTGAAAATATTGAAGAGATAAGACACTTTCCCATTCTTCTCTGCTAAAATGTATCACTAGAGCTGATTCCAATTTTCCCAGCCAGCCATCCATCTAATCTACGAAGGTATTTTAGCCTACATATTGTCGTTAATATTATGATGTTCCCTGCTGTATTAGCGTTAAATTTTCCCTGCTGTATTAGCGATAAATTTTCGAGGGTTTCTCTTAGTAGTTTTTTTCATGACGTTATTATTGTTAATTTTACTGATGTAGTATTAACTTATTAACTTGGATATTTACCATGCGGTATTCTAATCCTATTGTATCTCTCTCAGTTATTTACCATGCGACCCTCAGTTCCTACCCCCCCCCCCCTCTCTATGCACTTCTTTAAGGCTTACTACCCTGTCTTTAACCTAATTCATTCAATCTGAAAATATTGAAGAGATAAGACACTTTCCCATTCTTCTCTGCTAAAATGTATCACTAGAGCTGATTCCAATTTTCCCAGCCAGCCATCCATCTAATCTACGAAGGTATTTTAGCCTACATATTGTCGTTAATATTATGATGTTCCCTGCTGTATTAGCGTTAAATTTTCCCTGCTGTATTAGCGATAAATTTTCGAGGGTTTCTCTTAGTAGTTTTTTTCATGACGTTATTATTGTTAATTTTACTGATGTAGTATTAACTTATTAACTTGGATATTTACCATGCGGTATTCTAATCCTATTGTATCTCTCTCAGTTATTTACCATGCGACCCTCAGTTCCTACCCTCCCCCCCCTCTCTATGCACTTCTTTAAGGCTTACTACCCTGTCTTTAACCTAATTCATTCAATCTGAAAATATTGAAGAGATAAGACACTTTCCCATTCTTCTCTGCTAAAATGTATCACTAGAGCTGATTCCAATTTTCCCAGCCAGCCATCCATCTAATCTACGAAGGTATTTTAGCCTACATATTGTCGTTAATATTATGATGTTCCCTGCTGTATTAGCGTTAAATTTTCCCTGCTGTATTAGCGATAAATTTTCGAGGGTTTCTCTTAGTAGTTTTTTTCATGACGTTATTATTGTTAATTTTACTGATGTAGTATTAACTTATTAACTTGGATATTTACCATGCGGTATTCTAATCCTATTGTATCTCTCTCAGTTATTTACCATGCGACCCTCAGTTCCTACCCTCCCCCCCCTCTCTATGCACTTCTTTAAGGCTTACTACCCTGTCTTTAACCTAATTCATTCAATCTGAAAATATTGAAGAGATAAGACACTTTCCCATTCTTCTCTGCTAAAATGTATCACTAGAGCTGATTCCAATTTTCCCAGCCAGCCATCCATCTAATCTACGAAGGTATTTTAGCCTACATATTGTCGTTAATATTATGATGTTCCCTGCTGTATTAGCGTTAAATTTTCCCTGCTGTATTAGCGATAAATTTTCGAGGGTTTCTCTTAGTAGTTTTTTTCATGACGTTATTATTGTTAATTTTACTGATGTAGTATTAACTTATTAACTTGGATATTTACCATGCGGAATTCTAATCCTATTGTATCTCTCTCAGTTATTTACCATGCGACCCTCAGTTCCTACCCTCCCCCCCCTCTCTATGCACTTCTTTAAGGCTTACTACCCTGTCTTTAACCTAATTCATTCAATCTGAAAATATTGAAGAGATAAGACACTTTCCCATTCTTCTCTGCTAAAATGTATCACTAGAGCTGATTCCAATTTTCCCAGCCAGCCATCCATCTAATCTACGAAGGTATTTTAGCCTACATATTGTCGTTAATATTATGATGTTCCCTGCTGTATTAGCGTTAAATTTTCCCTGCTGTATTAGCGATAAATTTTCGAGGGTTTCTCTTAGTAGTTTTTTTCATGACGTTATTATTGTTAATTTTACTGATGTAGTATTAACTTATTAACTTGGATATTTACCATGCGGAATTCTAATCCTATTGTATCTCTCTCAGTTATTTACCATGCGACCCTCAGTTCCTACCCTCCCCCCCCCCCTCTCTATGCACTTCTTTAAGGCTTACTACCCTGTCTTTAACCTAATTCATTCAATCTGAAAATATTGAAGAGATAAGACACTTTCCCATTCTTCTCTGCTAAAATGTATCACTAGAGCTGATTCCAATTTTCCCAGCCAGCCATCCATCTAATCTACGAAGGTATTTTAGCCTACATATTGTCGTTAATATTATGATGTTCCCTGCTGTATTAGCGTTAAATTTTCCCTGCTGTATTAGCGATAAATTTTCGAGGGTTTCTCTTAGTAGTTTTTTTCATGACGTTATTATTGTTAATTTTACTGATGTAGTATTAACTTATTAACTTGGATATTTACCATGCGGTATTCTAATCCTATTGTATCTCTCTCAGTTATTTACCATGCGACCCTCAGTTCCTACCCCCCCCCCCCCTCTCTATGCACTTCTTTAAGGCTTACTACCCTGTCTTTAACCTAATTCATTCAATCTGAAAATATTGAAGAGATAAGACACTTTCCCATTCTTCTCTGCTAAAATGTATCACTAGAGCTGATTCCAATTTTCCCAGCCAGCCATCCATCTAATCTACGAAGGTATTTTAGCCTACATATTGTCGTTAATATTATGATGTTCCCTGCTGTATTAGCGTTAAATTTTCCCTGCTGTATTAGCGATAAATTTTCGAGGGTTTCTCTTAGTAGTTTTTTTCATGACGTTATTATTGTTAATTTTACTGATGTAGTATTAACTTATTAACTTGGATATTTACCATGCGGTATTCTAATCCTATTGTATCTCTCTCAGTTATTTACCATGCGACCCTCAGTTCCTACCCTCCCCCCCCTCTCTATGCACTTCTTTAAGGCTTACTACCCTGTCTTTAACCTAATTCATTCAATCTGAAAATATTGAAGAGATAAGACACTTTCCCATTCTTCTCTGCTAAAATGTATCACTAGAGCTGATTCCAATTTTCCCAGCCAGCCATCCATCTAATCTACGAAGGTATTTTAGCCTACATATTGTCGTTAATATTATGATGTTCCCTGCTGTATTAGCGTTAAATTTTCCCTGCTGTATTAGCGATAAATTTTCGAGGGTTTCTCTTAGTAGTTTTTTTCATGACGTTATTATTGTTAATTTTACTGATGTAGTATTAACTTATTAACTTGGATATTTACCATGCGGTATTCTAATCCTATTGTATCTCTCTCAGTTATTTACCATGCGACCCTCAGTTCCTACCCTCCCCCCCTCTCTATGCACTTCTTTAAGGCTTACTACCCTGTCTTTAACCTAATTCATTCAATCTGAAAATATTGAAGAGATAAGACACTTTCCCATTCTTCTCTGCTAAAATGTATCACTAGAGCTGATTCCAATTTTCCCAGCCAGCCATCCATCTAATCTACGAAGGTATTTTAGCCTACATATTGTCGTTAATATTATGATGTTCCCTGCTGTATTAGCGTTAAATTTTCCCTGCTGTATTAGCGATAAATTTTCGAGGGTTTCTCTTAGTAGTTTTTTTCATGACGTTATTATTGTTAATTTTACTGATGTAGTATTAACTTATTAACTTGGATATTTACCATGCGGTATTCTAATCCTATTGTATCTCTCTCAGTTATTTACCATGCGAGCCTCAGTTCCTACCCCCCCCCTCTCTATGCACTTCTTTAAGGCTTACTACCCTGTCTTTAACCTAATTCATTCAATCTGAAAATATTGAAGAGATAAGACACTTTCCCATTCTTCTCTGCTAAAATGTATCACTAGAGCTGATTCCAATTTTCCCAGCCAGCCATCCATCTAATCTACGAAGGTATTTTAGCCTACATATTGTCGTTAATATTATGATGTTCCCTGCTGTATTAGCGTTAAATTTTCCCTGCTGTATTAGCGATAAATTTTCGAGGGTTTCTCTTAGTAGTTTTTTTCATGACGTTATTATTGTTAATTTTACTGATGTAGTATTAACTTATTAACTTGGATATTTACCATGCGGTATTCTAATCCTATTGTATCTCTCTCAGTTATTTACCATGCGACCCTCAGTTCCTACCCCCCCCCCCCTCTCTATGCACTTCTTTAAGGCTTACTACCCTGTCTTTAACCTAATTCATTCAATCTGAAAATATTGAAGAGATAAGACACTTTCCCATTCTTCTCTGCTAAAATGTATCACTAGAGCTGATTCCAATTTTCCCAGCCAGCCATCCATCTAATCTACGAAGGTATTTTAGCCTACATATTGTCGTTAATATTATGATGTTCCCTGCTGTATTAGCGTTAAATTTTCCCTGCTGTATTAGCGATAAATTTTCGAGGGTTTCTCTTAGTAGTTTTTTCATGACGTTATTATTGTTAATTTTACTGATGTAGTATTAACTTATTAACTTGGATATTTACCATGCGGTATTCTAATGCTATTGTATCTCTCTCAGTTATTTACCATGCGACCCTCAGTTCCTACCCTCCCCCCTCTCTATGCACTTCTTTAAGGCTTACTACCCTGTCTTTAACCTAATTCATTCAATCTGAAAATATTGAAGAGATAAGACACTTTCCCATTCTTCTCTGCTAAAATGTATCACTAGAGCTGATTCCAATTTTCCCAGCCAGCCATCCATCTAATCTACGAAGGTATTTTAGCCTACATATTGTCGTTAATATTATGATGTTCCCTGCTGTATTAGCGTTAAATTTTCCCTGCTGTATTAGCGATAAATTTTCGAGGGTTTCTCTTAGTAGTTTTTTTCATGACGTTATTATTGTTAATTTTACTGATGTAGTATTAACTTATTAACTTGGATATTTACCATGCGGAATTCTAATCCTATTGTATCTCTCTCAGTTATTTACCATGCGACCCTCAGTTCCTACCCTCCCCCCCTCTCTATGCACTTCTTTAAGGCTTACTACCCTGTCTTTAACCTAATTCATTCAATCTGAAAATATTGAAGAGATAAGACACTTTCCCATTCTTCTCTGCTAAAATGTATCACTAGAGCTGATTCCAATTTTCCCAGCCAGCCATCCATCTAATCTACGAAGGTATTTTAGCCTACATATTGTCGTTAATATTATGATGTTCCCTGCTGTATTAGCGTTAAATTTTCCCTGCTGTATTAGCGATAAATTTTCGAGGGTTTCTCTTAGTAGTTTTTTTCATGACGTTATTATTGTTAATTTTACTGATGTAGTATTAACTTATTAACTTGGATATTTACCATGCGGAATTCTAATCCTATTGTATCTCTCTCAGTTATTTACCATGCGACCCTCAGTTCCTACCCTCCCCCCCCCTCTCTATGCACTTCTTTAAGGCTTACTACCCTGTCTTTAACCTAATTCATTCAATCTGAAAATATTGAAGAGATAAGACACTTTCCCATTCTTCTCTGCTAAAATGTATCACTAGAGCTGATTCCAATTTTCCCAGCCAGCCAGCCATCTAATCTACGAAGGTATTTTAGCCTACATATTGTCGTTAATATTATGATGTTCCCTGCTGTATTAGCGTTAAATTTTCCCTGCTGTATTAGCGATAAATTTTCGAGGGTTTCTCTTAGTAGTTTTTTTCATGACGTTATTATTGTTAATTTTACTGATGTAGTATTAACTTATTAACTTGGATATTTACCATGCGGTATTCTAATCCTATTGTATCTCTCTCAGTTACTTACCATGCGACCCTCAGTTCCTACCCCGCCCCCTCTCTATGCACTTCTTTAAGGCTTACTACCCTGTCTTTAACCTAATTCATTCAATCTGAAAATATTGAAGAGATAAGACACTTTCCCATTCTTCTCTGCTAAAATGTATCACTAGAGCTGATTCCAATTTTCCCAGCCAGCCATCCATCTAATCTACGAAGGTATTTTAGCCTACATATTGTCGTTAATATTATGATGTTCCCTGCTGTATTAGCGTTAAATTTTCCCTGCTGTATTAGCGATAAATTTTCGAGGGTTTCTCTTAGTAGTTTTTTTCATGACGTTATTATTGTTAATTTTACTGATGTAGTATTAACTTATTAACTTGAATATTTACCATGCGGAATTCTAATCCTATTGTATCTCTCTCAGTTATTTACCATGCGACCCTCAGTTCCTACCCTCCCCCCCTCTCTATGCACTTCTTTAAGGCTTACTACCCTGTCTTTAACCTAATTCATTCAATCTGAAAATATTGAAGAGATAAGACACTTTCCCATTCTTCTCTGCTAAAATGTATCACTAGAGCTGATTCCAATTTTCCCAGCCAGCCATCCATCTAATCTACGAAGGTATTTTAGCCTACATATTGTCGTTAATATTATGATGTTCCCTGCTGTATTAGCGTTAAATTTTCCCTGCTGTATTAGCGATAAATTTTCGAGGGTTTCTCTTAGTAGTTTTTTTCATGACGTTATTATTGTTAATTTTACTGATGTAGTATTAACTTATTAACTTGGATATTTACCATGCGGTATTCTAATCCTATTGTATCTCTCTCAGTTATTTACCATGCGACCCTCAGTTCCTACCCCGCCCCCTCTCTATGCACTTCTTTAAGGCTTACTACCCTGTCTTTAACCTAATTCATTCAATCTGAAAATATTGAAGAGATAAGACACTTTCCCATTCTTCTCTGCTAAAATGTATCACTAGAGCTGATTCCAATTTTCCCAGCCAGCCATCCATCTAATCTACGAAGGTATTTTAGCCTACATATTGTCGTTAATATTATGATGTTCCCTGCTGTATTAGCGTTAAATTTTCCCTGCTGTATTAGCGATAAATTTTCGAGGGTTTCTCTTAGTAGTTTTTTTCATGACGTTATTATTGTTAATTTTACTGATGTAGTATTAACTTATTAACTTGGATATTTACCATGCGGAATTCTAATCCTATTGTATCTCTCTCAGTTATTTACCATGCGACCCTCAGTTCCTACCCTCCCCCCCTCTCTATGCACTTCTTTAAGGCTTACTACCCTGTCTTTAACCTAATTCATTCAATCTGAAAATATTGAAGAGATAAGACACTTTCCCATTCTTCTCTGCTAAAATGTATCACTAGAGCTGATTCCAATTTTCCCAGCCAGCCATCCATCTAATCTACGAAGGTATTTTAGCCTACATATTGTCGTTAATATTATGATGTTCCCTGCTGTATTAGCGTTAAATTTTCCCTGCTGTATTAGCGATAAATTTTCGAGGGTTTCTCTTAGTAGTTTTTTTCATGACGTTATTATTGTTAATTTTACTGATGTAGTATTAACTTATTAACTTGGATATTTACCATGCGGAATTCTAATCCTATTGTATCTCTCTCAGTTATTTACCATGCGACCCTCAGTTCCTACCCTCCCCCCCTCTCTATGCACTTCTTTAAGGCTTACTACCCTGTCTTTAACCTAATTCATTCAATCTGAAAATATTGAAGAGATAAGACACTTTCCCATTCTTCTCTGCTAAAATGTATCACTAGAGCTGATTCCAATTTTCCCAGCCAGCCAGCCATCTAATCTACGAAGGTATTTTAGCCTACATATTGTCGTTAATATTATGATGTTCCCTGCTGTATTAGCGTTAAATTTTCCCTGCTGTATTAGCGATAAATTTTCGAGGGTTTCTCTTAGTAGTTTTTTTCATGACGTTATTATTGTTAATTTTACTGATGTAGTATTAACTTATTAACTTGGATATTTACCATGCGGTATTCTAATCCTATTGTATCTCTCTCAGTTATTTACCATGCGACCCTCAGTTCCTACCCCGCCCCCTCTCTATGCACTTCTTTAAGGCTTACTACCCTGTCTTTAACCTAATTCATTCAATCTGAAAATATTGAAGAGATAAGACACTTTCCCATTCTTCTCTGCTAAAATGTATCACTAGAGCTGATTCCAATTTTCCCAGCCAGCCATCCATCTAATCTACGAAGGTATTTTAGCCTACATATTGTCGTTAATATTATGATGTTCCCTGCTGTATTAGCGTTAAATTTTCCCTGCTGTATTAGCGATAAATTTTCGAGGGTTTCTCTTAGTAGTTTTTTTCATGACGTTATTATTGTTAATTTTACTGATGTAGTATTAACTTATTAACTTGAATATTTACCATGCGGAATTCTAATCCTATTGTATCTCTCTCAGTTATTTACCATGCGACCCTCAGTTCCTACCCTCCCCCCTCTCTATGCATTTCTTTAAGGCTTACTACCCTGTCTTTAACCTAATTCATTCAATCTGAAAATATTGAAGAGATAAGACACTTTCCCATTCTTCTCTGCTAAAATGTATCACTAGAGCTGATTCCAATTTTCCCAGCCAGCCATCCATCTAATCTACGAAGGTATTTTAGCCTACATATTGTCGTTAATATTATGATGTTCCCTGCTGTATTAGCGTTAAATTTTCCCTGCTGTATTAGCGATAAATTTTCGAGGGTTTCTCTTAGTAGTTTTTTTCATGACGTTATTATTGTTAATTTTACTGATGTAGTATTAACTTATTAACTTGGATATTTACCATGCGGTATTCTAATCCTATTGTATCTCTCTCAGTTATTTACCATGCGACCCTCAGTTCCTACCCCGCCCCCTCTCTATGCACTTCTTTAAGGCTTACTACCCTGTCTTTAACCTAATTCATTCAATCTGAAAATATTGAAGAGATAAGACACTTTCCCATTCTTCTCTGCTAAAATGTATCACTAGAGCTGATTCCAATTTTCCCAGCCAGCCAGCCATCTAATCTACGAAGGTATTTTAGCCTACATATTGTCGTTAATATTATGATGTTCCCTGCTGTATTAGCGTTAAATTTTCCCTGCTGTATTAGCGATAAATTTTCGAGGGTTTCTCTTAGTAGTTTTTTTCATGACGTTATTATTGTTAATTTTACTGATGTAGTATTAACTTATTAACTTGGATATTTACCATGCGGTATTCTAATCCTATTGTATCTCTCTCATTTATTTACCATGCGACCCTCAGTTCCTACCCTCCCCCCCTCTCTATGCACTTCTTTAAGGCTTACTACCCTGTCTTTAACCTAATTCATTCAATCTGAAAATATTGAAGAGATAAGACACTTTCCCATTCTTCTCTGCTAAAATGTATCACTAGAGCTGATTCCAATTTTCCCAGCCAGCCATCCATCTAATCTACGAAGGTATTTTAGCCTACATATTGTCGTTAATATTATGATGTTCCCTGCTGTATTAGCGTTAAATTTTCCCTGCTGTATTAGCGATAAATTTTCGAGGGTTTCTCTTAGTAGTTTTTTTCATGACGTTATTATTGTTAATTTTACTGATGTAGTATTAACTTATTAACTTGGATATTTACCATGCGGTATTCTAATCCTATTGTATCTCTCTCAGTTATTTACCATGCGACCCTCAGTTCCTACCCTCCCCCCCCCTCTCTATGCACTTCTTTAAGGCTTACTACCCTGTCTTTAACCTAATTCATTCAATCTGAAAATATTGAAGAGATAAGACACTTTCCCATTCTTCTCTGCTAAAATGTATCACTAGAGCTGATTCCAATTTTCCCAGCCAGCCATCCATCTAATCTACGAAGGTATTTTAGCCTACATATTGTCGTTAATATTATGATGTTCCCTGCTGTATTAGCGTTAAATTTTCCCTGCTGTATTAGCGATAAATTTTCGAGGGTTTCTCTTAGTAGTTTTTTTCATGACGTTATTATTGTTAATTTTACTGATGTAGTATTAACTTATTAACTTGGATATTTACCATGCGGTATTCTAATCCTATTGTATCTCTCTCAGTTATTTACCATGCGACCCTCAGTTCCTACCCCGCCCCCTCTCTATGCACTTCTTTAAGGCTTACTACCCTGTCTTTAACCTAATTCATTCAATCTGAAAATATTGAAGAGATAAGACACTTTCCCATTCTTCTCTGCTAAAATGTATCACTAGAGCTGATTCCAATTTTCCCAGCCAGCCATCCATCTAATCTACGAAGGTATTTTAGCCTACATATTGTCGTTAATATTATGATGTTCCCTGCTGTATTAGCGTTAAATTTTCCCTGCTGTATTAGCGATAAATTTTCGAGGGTTTCTCTTAGTAGTTTTTTTCATGACGTTATTATTGTTAATTTTACTGATGTAGTATTAACTTATTAACTTGGATATTTACCATGCGGTATTCTAATCCTATTGTATCTCTCTCAGTTATTTACCATGCGACCCTCAGTTCCTACCCCGCCCCCTCTCTATGCACTTCTTTAAGGCTTACTACCCTGTCTTTAACCTAATTCATTCAATCTGAAAATATTGAAGAGATAAGACACTTTCCCATTCTTCTCTGCTAAAATGTATCACTAGAGCTGATTCCAATTTTCCCAGCCAGCCATCCATCTAATCTACGAAGGTATTTTAGCCTACATATTGTCGTTAATATTATGATGTTCCCTGCTGTATTAGCGTTAAATTTTCCCTGCTGTATTAGCGATAAATTTTCGAGGGTTTCTCTTAGTAGTTTTTTTCATGACGTTATTATTGTTAATTTTACTGATGTAGTATTAACTTATTAACTTGGATATTTACCATGCGGAATTCTAATCCTATTGTATCTCTCTCAGTTATTTACCATGCGACCCTCAGTTCCTACCCTCCCCCCCTCTCTATGCACTTCTTTAAGGCTTACTACCCTGTCTTTAACCTAATTCATTCAATCTGAAAATATTGAAGAGATAAGACACTTTCCCATTCTTCTCTGCTAAAATGTATCACTAGAGCTGATTCCAATTTTCCCAGCCAGCCATCCATCTAATCTACGAAGGTATTTTAGCCTACATATTGTCGTTAATATTATGATGTTCCCTGCTGTATTAGCGTTAAATTTTCCCTGCTGTATTAGCGATAAATTTTCGAGGGTTTCTCTTAGTAGTTTTTTTCATGACGTTATTATTGTTAATTTTACTGATGTAGTATTAACTTATTAACTTGAATATTTACCATGCGGAATTCTAATCCTATTGTATCTCTCTCAGTTATTTACCATGCGACCCTCAGTTCCTACCCTCCCCCCCTCTCTATGCACTTCTTTAAGGCTTACTACCCTGTCTTTAACCTAATTCATTCAATCTGAAAATATTGAAGAGATAAGACACTTTCCCATTCTTCTCTGCTAAAATGTATCACTAGAGCTGATTCCAATTTTCCCAGCCAGCCATCCATCTAATCTACGAAGGTATTTTAGCCTACATATTGTCGTTAATATTATGATGTTCCCTGCTGTATTAGCGTTAAATTTTCCCTGCTGTATTAGCGATAAATTTTCGAGGGTTTCTCTTAGTAGTTTTTTTCATGACGTTATTATTGTTAATTTTACTGATGTAGTATTAACTTATTAACTTGGATATTTACCATGCGGTATTCTAATCCTATTGTATCTCTCTCAGTTATTTACCATGCGACCCTCAGTTCCTACCCCGCCCCCCTCTCTATGCACTTCTTTAAGGCTTACTACCCTGTCTTTAACCTAATTCATTCAATCTGAAAATATTGAAGAGATAAGACACTTTCCCATTCTTCTCTGCTAAAATGTATCACTAGAGCTGATTCCAATTTTCCCAGCCAGCCATCCATCTAATCTACGAAGGTATTTTAGCCTACATATTGTCGTTAATATTATGATGTTCCCTGCTGTATTAGCGTTAAATTTTCCCTGCTGTATTAGCGATAAATTTTCGAGGGTTTCTCTTAGTAGTTTTTTTCATGACGTTATTATTGTTAATTTTACTGATGTAGTATTAACTTATTAACTTGGATATTTACCATGCGGAATTCTAATCCTATTGTATCTCTCTCAGTTATTTACCATGCGACCCTCAGTTCCTACCCTCCCCCCCTCTCTATGCACTTCTTTAATGCTTACTACCCTGTCTTTAACCTAATTCATTCAATCTGAAAATATTGAAGAGATAAGACACTTTCCCATTCTTCTCTGCTAAAATGTATCACTAGAGCTGATTCCAATTTTCCCAGCCAGCCATCCATCTAATCTACGAAGGTATTTTAGCCTACATATTGTCGTTAATATTATGATGTTCCCTGCTGTATTAGCGTTAAATTTTCCCTGCTGTATTAGCGATAAATTTTCGAGGGTTTCTCTTAGTAGTTTTTTTCATGACGTTATTATTGTTAATTTTACTGATGTAGTATTAACTTATTAACTTGGATATTTACCATGCGGTATTCTAATCCTATTGTATCTCTCTCAGTTATTTACCATGCGACCCTCAGTTCCTACCCCGCCCCCTCTCTATGCACTTCTTTAAGGCTTACTACCCTGTCTTTAACCTAATTCATTCAATCTGAAAATATTGAAGAGATAAGACACTTTCCCATTCTTCTCTGCTAAAATGTATCACTAGAGCTGATTCCAATTTTCCCAGCCAGCCATCCATCTAATCTACGAAGGTATTTTAGCCTACATATTGTCGTTAATATTATGATGTTCCCTGCTGTATTAGCGTTAAATTTTCCCTGCTGTATTAGCGATAAATTTTCGAGGGTTTCTCTTAGTAGTTTTTTTCATGACGTTATTATTGTTAATTTTACTGATGTAGTATTAACTTATTAACTTGGATATTTACCATGCGGAATTCTAATCCTATTGTATCTCTCTCAGTTATTTACCATGCGACCCTCAGTTCCTACCCTCCCCCCCTCTCTATGCACTTCTTTAATGCTTACTACCCTGTCTTTAACCTAATTCATTCAATCTGAAAATATTGAAGAGATAAGACACTTTCCCATTCTTCTCTGCTAAAATGTATCACTAGAGCTGATTCCAATTTTCCCAGCCAGCCATCCATCTAATCTACGAAGGTATTTTAGCCTACATATTGTCGTTAATATTATGATGTTCCCTGCTGTATTAGCGTTAAATTTTCCCTGCTGTATTAGCGATAAATTTTCGAGGGTTTCTCTTAGTAGTTTTTTTCATGACGTTATTATTGTTAATTTTACTGATGTAGTATTAACTTATTAACTTGGATATTTACCATGCGGAATTCTAATCCTATTGTATCTCTCTCAGTTATTTACCATGCGACCCTCAGTTCCTACCCTCCCCCCCCTCTCTATGCACTTCTTTAAGGCTTACTACCCTGTCTTTAACCTAATTCATTCAATCTGAAAATATTGAAGAGATAAGACACTTTCCCATTCTTCTCTGCTAAAATGTATCACTAGAGCTGATTCCAATTTTCCCAGCCAGCCAGCCATCTAATCTACGAAGGTATTTTAGCCTACATATTGTCGTTAATATTATGATGTTCCCTGCTGTATTAGCGTTAAATTTTCCCTGCTGTATTAGCGATAAATTTTCGAGGGTTTCTCTTAGTAGTTTTTTTCATGACGTTATTATTGTTAATTTTACTGATGTAGTATTAACTTATTAACTTGGATATTTACCATGCGGTATTCTAATCCTATTGTATCTCTCTCAGTTATTTACCATGCGACCCTCAGTTCCTACCCCGCCCCCTCTCTATGCACTTCTTTAAGGCTTACTACCCTGTCTTTAACCTAATTCATTCAATCTGAAAATATTGAAGAGATAAGACACTTTCCCATTCTTCTCTGCTAAAATGTATCACTAGAGCTGATTCCAATTTTCCCAGCCAGCCATCCATCTAATCTACGAAGGTATTTTAGCCTACATATTGTCGTTAATATTATGATGTTCCCTGCTGTATTAGCGTTAAATTTTCCCTGCTGTATTAGCGATAAATTTTCGAGGGTTTCTCTTAGTAGTTTTTTTCATGACGTTATTATTGTTAATTTTACTGATGTAGTATTAACTTATTAACTTGGATATTTACCATGCGGAATTCTAATCCTATTGTATCTCTCTCAGTTATTTACCATGCGACCCTCAGTTCCTACCCTCCCCCCCCTCTCTATGCACTTCTTTAAGGCTTACTACCCTGTCTTTAACCTAATTCATTCAATCTGAAAATATTGAAGAGATAAGACACTTTCCCATTCTTCTCTGCTAAAATGTATCACTAGAGCTGATTCCAATTTTCCCAGCCAGCCAGCCATCTAATCTACGAAGGTATTTTAGCCTACATATTGTCGTTAATATTATGATGTTCCCTGCTGTATTAGCGTTAAATTTTCCCTGCTGTATTAGCGATAAATTTTCGAGGGTTTCTCTTAGTAGTTTTTTTCATGACGTTATTATTGTTAATTTTACTGATGTAGTATTAACTTATTAACTTGGATATTTACCATGCGGTATTCTAATCCTATTGTATCTCTCTCAGTTATTTACCATGCGACCCTCAGTTCCTACCCCGCCCCCTCTCTATGCACTTCTTTAAGGCTTACTACCCTGTCTTTAACCTAATTCATTCAATCTGAAAATATTGAAGAGATAAGACACTTTCCCATTCTTCTCTGCTAAAATGTATCACTAGAGCTGATTCCAATTTTCCCAGCCAGCCATCCATCTAATCTACGAAGGTATTTTAGCCTACATATTGTCGTTAATATTATGATGTTCCCTGCTGTATTAGCGTTAAATTTTCCCTGCTGTATTAGCGATAAATTTTCGAGGGTTTCTCTTAGTAGTTTTTTTCATGACGTTATTATTGTTAATTTTAATGATGTAGTATTAACTTATTAACTTGAATATTTACCATGCGGAATTCTAATCCTATTGTATCTCTCTCAGTTATTTACCATGCGACCCTCAGTTCCTACCCTCCCCCCTCTCTATGCACTTCTTTAAGGCTTACTACCCTGTCTTTAACCTAATTCATTCAATCTGAAAATATTGAAGAGATAAGACACTTTCCCATTCTTCTCTGCTAAAATGTATCACTAGAGCTGATTCCAATTTTCCCAGCCAGCCATCCATCTAATCTACGAAGGTATTTTAGCCTACATATTGTCGTTAATATTATGATGTTCCCTGCTGTATTAGCGTTAAATTTTCCCTGCTGTATTAGCGATAAATTTTCGAGGGTTTCTCTTAGTAGTTTTTTTCATGACGTTATTATTGTTAATTTTACTGATGTAGTATTAACTTATTAACTTGGATATTTACCATGCGGTATTCTAATCCTATTGTATCTCTCTCAGTTATTTACCATGCGACCCTCAGTTCCTACCCCGCCCCCTCTCTATGCACTTCTTTAAGGCTTACTACCCTGTCTTTAACCTAATTCATTCAATCTGAAAATATTGAAGAGATAAGACACTTTCCCATTCTTCTCTGCTAAAATGTATCACTAGAGCTGATTCCAATTTTCCCAGCCAGCCATCCATCTAATCTACGAAGGTATTTTAGCCTACATATTGTCGTTAATATTATGATGTTCCCTGCTGTATTAGCGTTAAATTTTCCCTGCTGTATTAGCGATAAATTTTCGAGGGTTTCTCTTAGTAGTTTTTTTCATGACGTTATTATTGTTAATTTTACTGATGTAGTATTAACTTATTAACTTGGATATTTACCATGCGGAATTCTAATCCTATTGTATCTCTCTCAGTTATTTACCATGCGACCCTCAGTTCCTACCCTCCCCCCCTCTCTATGCACTTCTTTAAGGCTTACTACCCTGTCTTTAACCTAATTCATTCAATCTGAAAATATTGAAGAGATAAGACACTTTCCCATTCTTCTCTGCTAAAATGTATCACTAGAGCTGATTCCAATTTTCCCAGCCAGCCATCCATCTAATCTACGAAGGTATTTTAGCCTACATATTGTCGTTAATATTATGATGTTCCCTGCTGTATTAGCGTTAAATTTTCCCTGCTGTATTAGCGATAAATTTTCGAGGGTTTCTCTTAGTAGTTTTTTTCATGACGTTATTATTGTTAATTTTACTGATGTAGTATTAACTTATTAACTTGGATATTTACCATGCGGTATTCTAATCCTATTGTATCTCTCTCAGTTATTTACCATGCGACCCTCAGTTCCTACCCCGCCCCCTCTCTATGCACTTCTTTAAGGCTTACTACCCTGTCTTTAACCTAATTCATTCAATCTGAAAATATTGAAGAGATAAGACACTTTCCCATTCTTCTCTGCTAAACTGTATCACTAGAGCTGATTCCAATTTTCCCAGCCAGCCATCCATCTAATCTACGAAGGTATTTTAGCCTACATATTGTCGTTAATATTATGATGTTCCCTGCTGTATTAGCGTTAAATTTTCCCTGCTGTATTAGCGATAAATTTTCGAGGGTTTCTCTTAGTAGTTTTTTTCATGACGTTATTATTGTTAATTTTACTGATGTAGTATTAACTTATTAACTTGGATATTTACCATGCGGTATTCTAATCCTATTGTATCTCTCAGTTATTTACCATGCGACCCTCAGTTCCTACCCCCCCCCTCTCTATGCACTTCTTTAAGGCTTACTACCCTGTCTTTAACCTAATTCATTCAATCTGAAAATATTGAAGAGATAAGACACTTTCCCATTCTTCTCTGCTAAAATGTATCACTAGAGCTGATTCCAATTTTCCCAGCCAGCCATCCATCTAATCTACGAAGGTATTTTAGCCTACATATTGTCGTTAATATTATGATGTTCCCTGCTGTATTAGCGTTAAATTTTCCCTGCTGTATTAGCGATAAATTTTCGAGGGTTTCTCTTAGTAGTTTTTTTCATGACGTTATTATTGTTAATTTTACTGATGTAGTATTAACTTATTAACTTGGATATTTACCATGCGGAATTCTAATCCTATTGTATCTCTCTCAGTTATTTACCATGCGACCCTCAGTTCCTACCCTCCCCCCCTCTCTATGCACTTCTTTAAGGCTTACTACCCTGTCTTTAACCTAATTCATTCAATCTGAAAATATTGAAGAGATAAGACACTTTCCCATTCTTCTCTGCTAAAATGTATCACTAGAGCTGATTCCAATTTTCCCAGCCAGCCAGCCATCTAATCTACGAAGGTATTTTAGCCTACATATTGTCGTTAATATTATGATGTTCCCTGCTGTATTAGCGTTAAATTTTCCCTGCTGTATTAGCGATAAATTTTCGAGGGTTTCTCTTAGTAGTTTTTTTCATGACGTTATTATTGTTAATTTTACTGATGTAGTATTAACTTATTAACTTGGATATTTACCATGCGGTATTCTAATCCTATTGTATCTCTCTCAGTTATTTACCATGCGACCCTCAGTTCCTACCCCGCCCCCTCTCTATGCACTTTTTTAAGGCTTACTACCCTGTCTTTAACCTAATTCATTCAATCTGAAAATATTGAAGAGATAAGACACTTTCCCATTCTTCTCTGCTAAAATGTATCACTAGAGCTGATTCCAATTTTCCCAGCCAGCCATCCATCTAATCTACGAAGGTATTTTAGCCTACATATTGTCGTTAATATTATGATGTTCCCTGCTGTATTAGCGTTAAATTTTCCCTGCTGTATTAGCGATAAATTTTCGAGGGTTTCTCTTAGTAGTTTTTTTCATGACGTTATTATTGTTAATTTTACTGATGTAGTATTAACTTATTAACTTGGATATTTACCATGCGGAATTCTAATCCTATTGTATCTCTCTCAGTTATTTACCATGCGACCCTCAGTTCCTACCCTCCCCCCTCTCTATGCACTTCTTTAAGGCTTACTACCCTGTCTTTAACCTAATTCATTCAATCTGAAAATATTGAAGAGATAAGACACTTTCCCATTCTTCTCTGCTAAAATGTATCACTAGAGCTGATTCCAATTTTCCCAGCCAGCCATCCATCTAATCTACGAAGGTATTTTAGCCTACATATTGTCGTTAATATTATGATGTTCCCTGCTGTATTAGCGTTAAATTTTCCCTGCTGTATTAGCGATAAATTTTCGAGGGTTTCTCTTAGTAGTTTTTTTCATGACGTTATTATTGTTAATTTTACTGATGTAGTATTAACTTATTAACTTGGATATTTACCATGCGGTATTCTAATCCTATTGTATCTCTCTCAGTTATTTACCATGCGACCCTCAGTTCCTACCCCGCCCCCTCTCTATGCACTTCTTTAAGGCTTACTACCCTGTCTTTAACCTAATTCATTCAATCTGAAAATATTGAAGAGATAAGACACTTTCCCATTCTTCTCTGCTAAAATGTATCACTAGAGCTGATTCCAATTTTCCCAGCCAGCCAATCTACGAAGGTATTTTAGCCTACATATTGTCGTTAATATTATGATGTTCCCTGCTGTATTAGCGTTAAATTTTCCCTGCTGTATTAGCGATAAATTTTCGAGGGTTTCTCTTAGTAGTTTTTTTCATGACGTTATTATTGTTAATTTTACTGATGTAGTATTAACTTATTAACTTGGATATTTACCATGCGGTATTCTAATCCTATTGTATCTCTCTCAATTATTTACCATGCGACCCTCAGTTCCTACCCCCCCCCCTCTCTATGCACTTCTTTAAGGCTTACTACCCTGTCTTTAACCTAATTCATTCAATCTGAAAATATTGAAGAGATAAGACACTTTCCCATTCTTCTCTGCTAAAATGTATCACTAGAGCTGATTCCAATTTTCCCAGCCAGCCATCCATCTAATCTACGAAGGTATTTTAGCCTACATATTGTCGTTAATATTATGATGTTCCCTGCTGTATTAGCGTTAAATTTTCCCTGCTGTATTAGCGATAAATTTTCGAGGGTTTCTCTTAGTAGTTTTTTTCATGACGTTATTATTGTTAATTTTACTGATGTAGTATTAACTTATTAACTTGGATATTTACCATGCGGAATTCTAATCCTATTGTATCTCTCTCAGTTATTTACCATGCGACCCTCAGTTCCTACCCTCCCCCCCTCTCTATGCACTTCTTTAAGGCTTACTACCCTGTCTTTAACCTAATTCATTCAATCTGAAAATATTGAAGAGATAAGACTCTCCCATTCTTCTCTGCTAAAATGTATCACTAGAGCTGATTCCAATTTTCCCAGCCAGCCAGCCATCTAATCTACGAAGGTATTTTAGCCTACATATTGTCGTTAATATTATGATGTTCCCTGCTGTATTAGCGTTAAATTTTCCCTGCTGTATTAGCGATAAATTTTCGAGGGTTTCTCTTAGTAGTTTTTTTCATGACGTTATTATTGTTAATTTTACTGATGTAGTATTAACTTATTAACTTGGATATTTACCATGCGGTATTCTAATCCTATTGTATCTCTCTCAGTTATTTACCATGCGACCCTCAGTTCCTACCCCCCCCCCTCTCTATGCACTTCTTTAAGGCTTACTACCCTGTCTTTAACCTAATTCATTCAATCTGAAAATATTGAAGAGATAAGACACTTTCCCATTCTTCTCTGCTAAAATGTATCACTAGAGCTGATTCCAATTTTCCCAGCCAGCCATCCATCTAATCTACGAAGGTATTTTAGCCTACATATTGTCGTTAATATTATGATGTTCCCTGCTGTATTAGCGTTAAATTTTCCCTGCTGTATTAGCGATAAATTTTCGAGGGTTTCTCTTAGTAGTTTTTTTTCATGACGTTATTATTGTTAATTTTACTGATGTAGTATTAACTTATTAACTTGGATATTTACCATGCGGTATTCTAATCCTATTGTATCTCTCTCAGTTATTTACCATGCGACCCTCAGTTCCTACCCCCCCCCTCTCTATGCACTTCTTTAAGGCTTACTACCCTGTCTTTAACCTAATTCATTCAATCTGAAAATATTGAAGAGATAAGACACTTTCCCATTCTTCTCTGCTAAAATGTATCACTAGAGCTGATTCCAATTTTCCCAGCCAGCCAGCCATCCATCTAATCTACGAAGGTATTTTAGCCTACATATTGTCGTTAATATTATGATGTTCCCTGCTGTATTAGCGTTAAATTTTCCCTGCTGTATTAGCGATAAATTTTCGAGGGTTTCTCTTAGTAGTTTTTTTCATGACGTTATTATTGTTAATTTTACTGATGTAGTATTAACTTATTAACTTGGATATTTACCATGCGGTATTCTAATCCTATTGTATCTCTCTCAGTTATTTACCATGCGACCCTCAGTTCCTACCCCCCCCTCTCTATGCACTTCTTTAAGGCTTACTACCCTGTCTTTAACCTAATTCATTCAATCTGAAAATATTGAAGAGATAAGACACTTTCCCATTCTTCTCTGCTAAAATGTATCACTAGAGCTGATTCCAATTTTCCCAGCCAGCCATCCATCTAATCTACGAAGGTATTTTAGCCTACATATTGTCGTTAATATTATGATGTTCCCTGCTGTATTAGCGTTAAATTTTCCCTGCTGTATTAGCGATAAATTTTCGAGGGTTTCTCTTAGTAGTTTTTTTCATGACGTTATTATTGTTAATTTTACTGATGTAGTATTAACTTGGATATCTACCATGCGACCCTCAGTTCCTACCTCACAATTTCCCTCCCCCCCACCCACACACACCACCATAGTCTATTCGACCAATCAAACCTAGCATGCCATTTCCACTGCTGCTGCTGCTACTACCTGCCTAACTAACTCTCTCCTCCTCTGGCGCATCCCAACACACCCTGCCATTACCCCACCACCACTGTCCTTCTAGCCCTCAATTTTCCCACCGTTATGGATGGATGAGCTGGGAATACACGAGCAACTCTGAATCAATAGATGAAATATGAATCTGCGAGCTACCAAGCACCCACGTGAAGCGCCAACCCAGAGACCCTCCCCTACGAGTGTCGACAAATGCCCAAAACTCCGAGTTGGTACCATCAATGTAGGCTCAATGAAAGGAAGAGCAGGAGAAATCGTAGAAATGCTAGAGCGAAAGGAAGTTGATGTATGCTGTGTGCAAGAGACTAGATGGAGAGGAGGGTCTGCTAGAGTCCTTGTAGGAAAAAGCCAGTGCTACAAATTTTTCTGTGTGGGAAATGACGATGGGATGGATGGTGTAGGTATACTACTAGCTGACAAGTGGGTAGATAAAGTAATCTCAGTGTACAGGGTAAATGCAAGAATCATTAAACTCAGACTAGTCCTGAATAAGACAATTACCACAATAATATCAGCTTACGCACCCCAATCGGGGCTGCCAGACGAACTTAAGGATAGGTTTTACGAGTCCCTAATACACACTACTGCTCTAACAGACGACAAGGACTTCCTAATCATTGCAGGAGATTTTAACGGACACGTAGGTAAACACTGCGACGGCTTCAATAGAGCACATGGAGGCCATGGAGTTGGCACAAGGAATGAGGAAGGATTCAGACTTCTAGAATTCTGCGACGCCAATGACATGTCGATATGTAACACAAACTTTAAAAAACCCGACAACCACCTGATCACCTATAGATCAGGGGAGCACTCTAGTCAGTTAGATTTTATCCTCATCAGAGGACGTGACAGATGGACGGTCGTAAACACAAAAGCCTTCCCTAGTGAGGAATGTACATCCCAACATAGCTTAGTTGTCAGCGACCTCACGGTCAGAACTAGACGAGCCCTGAAACAGAGGCCAACCTGGAGAAGAAAGATCTGGAAGCTGAAAGTCCCCTCAACCAGTAACAGATTTAAAGATATTTTACTCAACACCTACGACAGTAAAGAAGAACAGATAGAGACATTTAACGTAGAAGAGAACTGGGAGTTCCTAAAAAATAACTTACTAGAGGCGACGGATGAGGTTTGTGGCTGGAGTAAGACCTCAAGCAGGAGGAGAGTGACTTGGTGGTGGAACAATAAGGTAGATGAAGCAGTCAAGGCCAAGAGACAGGCATGGAAAGAATGGAAGAACGGGGGGAGCAGGGTACATTACATAGAGACCAAGAGGGAAGCTAGGCGACAAGTATACTTAGCTAGGAGGGAAGCAGAGGATAGAAAATTCAAGCATGTTTTACAACGTGAGGACCAGAAACAGGAGGTATTCAAGATTGCGAGGCAGTGTGTCAGAGATAGTTGTGATGTCATTGGAGAGAAGTGTATCCGGAATGATAAAGGTGAGCTTGCCCTCACAAGTGCTGAGAAGAAAGATGCATGGAAGAGTCATTATGATAGATTACTAAATGAGGAGAATGCATGGGAAGAAGAGACCCTACCCCACGTAGACCCTATAGAGGGACCAGCAGTACAAGTCAGCGGCAGCGTAGTAAGTAAGGCAATCAGAGATATGAAGATAGGGAAGGCAACCGGTCCATCGGGTATAGCTGCCGAGATGCTGAAGGCATCTGGGTCTGTAGGTCACACTATAACCACACGTATCGTTAACCAGGTAATACTAGAGGGGGCCATACCAAAAGATTGGTGCAGTAGCATCATTGTCAACTGCTACAAAGGTAAAGGCGATGCACTAGATAGAGGAAACTATAGAGGTATAAAGTTGATGGACCAGGTCATGAAAGTAACAGAAAGAGTTATAGCACAGCTGATTAGGGACCGGGTGAATATAGACGAGATGCAATTTGGGTTTGTACCAGGGAAAGGCACCACTGATGCGCTCTTCCTTGTGAGGCAATTACAGGAAAAGTACCTAGCTAAAAGTAAGCCACTCTACTTGGCATTTGTCGACCTTGAGAAAGCCTTTGACAGAGTTCCACGTGCAGTAATCTGGTGGGCTCTTAGAAAACTAGGAGTAGATGAATGGCTTGTGAAAGCGGTACAAGCCATGTATAGGGGAGCAGTCAGCAAAGTTAGGATTGGCAATGAGTATAGCGAGGAATTTAGCGTACAGGTTGGGGTCCACCAGGGCTCTGTTCTTAGCCCTCTCCTGTTCATCATAGTCCTGCAGGCAATAACGGAGGAGTTTAAGACCGGATGCCCATGGGAACTCCTGTATGCTGATGACCTCGCACTCATAGCTGAATCTATGGTAGAACTAGAGAATAAATTCCAAACCTGGAAGCAGGGACTAGAGAGAAAGGGCCTCAAAGTCAACATGACAAAGACTAAGGTCCTTATAAGTAGACGAGAAAACAGAACCCAGATCCCCTCAGGGAAATGGCCTTGCTCAGTATGTAGGAAAGGTGTAGGTAGGAACTCCATTCTTTGCCCCAAATGCAAACAATGGGTACACAAGAGATGTAGCGGGATCTCAGGAAGCTTAATTAAGAATGTAGGATTCACATGCAGCAGCTGTGCTGAAACAGCAAGCAAACAGCCACAGGAAACAAGTACCACCAATCTCTGGGAGGGCCCTGTAGAAACAGTAGACAGCTTCTGCTACCTAGGTGACCGAATTAGCAACGGAGGTGGGTGCTCAGAAAGTACAATAACTAGGGTAAGAACGGGATGGAAGAAGTTTAGGGAACTACTACCACTGCTAGCTGCAAAAGGCTTCTCCCTCAGAATGAAAGGCAGACTGTATGATGCGTGTATCCGAACAGCGATGTTGCATGGTAGTGAGACCTGGGCGCTGAAGGTGGAAGACTTACGTAGATTAGAGAGAAACGAAGCCTGCATGCTCCGATGGATGTGTAACAGTAATATACGTGAACGACAAAGCATAAATGAATTGAGAGAGAGACTGAGCATAAGAGGAATCAAATGTTGCGTGCAGGAGAGGCGGTTACGCTGGTATGGACATGTGATGCGTATGAAGGATGACAGCTGCATAAAAAGGTGCAGAGCACTAGAAGTTGATGGAAACCGCGGAGTGGGGAGACCCAAGATGACTTGGGATGAGGTGATAAAAGCCGACCTTACCCAACTACACCTCTCAAAGTCAATGACACACGACCGTGACCTCTGGCGTCACGCAGTAATACAGGGTACCCGACCTCCCATGGGTACATGCTGAAGCATATAAACAATATGCCCCCCCCCCACCCACCGCAAGGTGGTCGTGGAGGTGCCACGGCAAAAAAGCACCCAGCCCACACTGTAAAGTGGACGTGTAGGCGCCACGAAAAAGCACCCAGCACTCACTGTAAATGAGGTTGGTGTTAGGAAGGGCATCCAGCTGTAGAAATCAAGCCAGATCAGTTCCTGTATGAGCAAGGCATGGTCAGCCGACCAGACACTGCCCACAACAGGACAACCCGTCTAACCCATGCTAGCGTGGAAGAACGGACGTAAAACGGTGATGATGATGATGATGATGATGATCATAAAGGGACGTAACTCTATGCTTCAAAGCATGGTGTCCGACTCTCTACCGATACTGCCAATCCACCATATATAATCATCATCATCATCGTCATTTTATGTCCGCTTTTCCCTGCTTGCAAGGGTCGGACCGGAACTGATTCTGGCTTGATTTCTACAGCTGGATGCCCTTCCTAACACCAACCTCATTTACAGTGAGTGCTGGGTGCTTTTTTTGCTGTGGCACCTCCACGACCACTTTACAGTGGAATGATAGGGACCCCATTTCTACAGCTGAGTAAACTGGGGCAATGTGAAATAAAGTGTCTTGCTCAAGGAAACAACACATCTGAGAATTGAACTCTGTAAGGATGAAAGGCAAAGTTAACCACAGCGGGATTTGAACGCAGACTGTAAAGGGCCGTAACTCTATGCTGCATAGCATGGCGTCTGACCCTCTACCGATACTGCCAGAGTAGGAAAAAGGTGCCAAAATATTATGATTATGTTTATTGATATGTGATGTGTGCTTCATCATCGATCAGCTCAGGGCATGATTCAATAGTTCATCAGACTCGTGGTCTCCTTAATGATGGAAGATATTTACATACAGCTTTAAATTTCCATTTCTCATTCAGTTGAGGCATTATATTAAATACTAGCAGAATGGCCGGGCATTGCTCGGGATTTGCTCTAGGGTTCTTATATATTTGATATATATTTATCCTTATCGAGCCTCGTGAAATAAATACGTTTGTTTATATTTTGTTATTGTGTATGCAATATCACGAATATATAATTATATATATATATTAAAATAACAGATTAAAGTTTAAGCAAAGAATCGCTGCTTTCACCCTTAATGGGATCTTCTGAAACTAAAAAAATCAATCTGTGAACGCAGAAGTAAATATTTTGAAAAACGTTACACACTATATATATCATCATCAACATCGTTTAACGTCCATTTTCCACGCTAGCTGGGTCTGGATATATATATATATATATACACACACACTATATATACATATATATATATATATATACACACACAGTGTCATAATGTTGTAATGCAGACAGCCAGACATACAGACAGATATTATAACGGCACAATATTATATCTATGTATCTATCTAAAAAGAAAGACTAAGAATTATAGAGAGAGATCGCGAAATCGCCTAATGCGGTCCCTAGGGCATTGAAAATTTGAAATATTTTTGGCTCAAAACACTCACAGGACAATAAGTATTACATGTGTAAAGTTTGAAAACAATCGGTTGGGTGGTTCTCGAGTTCTAGGGAGTCAGACAGACACAGACATTCTCTTTTTTGGATATATAGATATATAATATAAGTAACATGAATGTGACAACTTTGCAGTTAAAGGACTAACATTTATTATATAATTGAACTCTTTCCCTCTCTCTCATATATATATATCATCATCATCACCGTTTTACGTCCGTTCTTCCATGCTAGCATGGGTTAGACAGGTTGTCCTGTCAGCTGACTTTGTCTTGCTCATACGGGAACTGATTCTGGCTTGATTTCTACAGCTGGATGCCCTTTCTAACACCAACCTCATTTACAGTGACTGCTGGGAGCTTTTTTTCCGTGGCGCCTACACATCCACTTTACAGTGTGAGCTGGGTGCTTTTATGCTGTTTATGCTTTGCCATTCACGTATATTACTATTACACATCCATCGGAGCATGCAAGCTTCATTTCTTTCTAATCTATGCAAGTCTTCTACAGACAGCGCCCATGTCTAACTACCATGTAACATTGCTGTTTGTATACACTCATTATACAGTCTGCCTTTCATTTTGAGGGAAAAGCCTTTTACAGCTAGCAGTGACAGTAGCTCCCTGAACTTCTTCCATCCTGTTCTTACCCAACTCTGCTGCTAATTCGGTCACCTAGGTAGCAGAAGCTGTCTACTGTTTCTACAGAGCCCTCCCAGAGTTTGGTGGTGCTTGTTTCCTGTAGTCGTTTGCAGCCTGCTGTCCCAGCGCAGCTGCTACATGTGAAGCCTACATTCTTAGTTAAGCTTCCTGAGATCCCACTACATCTCTTGTGTACCCATTGTTTGCATTTGGGGCAGAAGATGGAGTTCCTTCCTACACCTTTCCTAATACTGAGTAAGGCCATTTCCCTGAGGGGATCTACGTTCTGTTTTCCTGTCTACTTACGAGGGCCTTAGTCTTTGTAAGGTTGATTTTGAGACCCTTTCTTTCTAGTCCCTGCTTCCATGTTTGGAATTTCTTCTCTAGTTCCACTATAGATTCAGCTATAAGTGCGAGATCATCCGCATATAGGAGTTCCTATGGGCATCCGGTCTTAAACTCCTCCGTTATTGCCTGCAAAACTATGATGAACAGGAGAGGGCTAAGAACAGAGCCCTGGTGGACACCGACCTGTCTGCTAAATTCCTCACTATAGTCATTGCTAACCCTAACATTGTTGACTGCTCCTCCATACATGGCTTGTACAGCTTTCACAAGCCATTCATCTACTCTTAGTTTTCTAAGAGCCCACCAGATTATAGCACAAGGAACTCTGTCAAAGGCTTTTTCCAGATCGACGAATGCCAGGTAGAGCAGCATATTTTTAGCTAGGTACTTTTCCTGTAACTGCTTCATAATGAAGAGGGCATCAGTGGTACCTTTTCCTGGTGCAAACCCAAATTGCATCTCATCTAGTTTCACCCGGTCCCTAATCAACTGTGCTATAACTCTTTCTGTTACTTTCATGACCTGGTCCATCAGCTTTATACATCTATAATTTCCTCTATCTAGTGCATCACCTTTACCCTTGTAGCAGTTGACAATGATGCTGCTGCACCAATCCTTTGGTGTGACACTCTCTAGTATTACCTGGTTATCAATACGTGTGGTTATGGTGTGACCTACCGACCCAGATGCCTTCAGCATCTTGGCAGCTATACCCGATGGACCGGCTGCCTTCCCCGTCTTCATATCTTTGATTGCCTTACTTACTATGCTGCTGTTGACTTGTACTGCTGGCCCCTCTATAGGGTCCACTTGGGGTGTATATATATATATATATCTATCTATATATATATATATATATAATGTTGTATAAGCACCACAGTAAAAAAGCACCCAGTACTCATTGTAAATGAGGTTGGTGTTAGAAACGGCATCCAGCTGTCGAAATCAAGCCAAAATCAGTTCCCATATGAGCAAGAACATGGTCACCCAACCTGCACAACCTGTCTAACCCATGCTAGCATGGAAGAATGGATGTAAAACGGTGATGATGATATATAATAGTATATATATATATATATATATAGCAGAAGATAAGTTGGTTTTACACAGTTGTAACTTTGTAACTTCTTAAGGATAAGTCTATCCGAGCCATCTGAAAGCACTTTACATTAGTAGTTTATCCCAGCTAAGATTTGATGATTAGGAGTGATGGAGAGTGACGGAGTATTCATTTATCAAATAAGAGTAGTTATTATGATGGGATTATTTCATTGGCAGTATTGGTAGAGGGTCGGACACCATGCTTTGACGCATAGAGTTACGGCCCTTGCCATTCTGAGTTCAAATCCCGCCGAGGTTAACTTTGCCTTTCATCCTTACGGGGTCGATAAAATAAAGTACCAGTAATACACTGGGTAATTTGCTGGCCTTGTGCTAAAAGTAGAAATAATTATTTCACCAATAATTGCTGTATTGCATGATATATATATATATATATATATATATATATAGGAACAAGTAAGACCCCGATGGCTGAGCTCAAGCCGTTTCGACGGCTAATTCTGTACTGAATGAAAATTTATTCTGGTATTTAAATAGCCGAACTTATCAAGGGGTAATTCCATATATGGTCAAAGAGATAATCACCAGGATTGGTCACATCACAAGTTAGTAGTAAATCTGTGATGGCAAGTTGGTGGGGGAAGGGGTAGCTAAACCTGCCGGTAGGAGAAAAAGGGAGAGGGGGTGGAGTAGACCCATTCATGCGTTGGTAGTGCCAGCTACAGCTGGGTGTGAGGTCAAAGAGGATACTGGGGAGGGGGATGGGGAGGAGGTCGAAACGGTAAGTAGAACAATGAAAGGTAAAACTATAAAAGGTACTGAGAGAAAAAAAAAAAGCAAAATCTGGTTACTAAGACTTAAGTCTCTAGCTATTGCTAGGCTAAAGAAATACATAAAAAATAAATAAACAAATAAGTGAATAAAAGAATAGATAAATAAATTTAAAAAAAAAGAATATATATATATATATATAATGTAGAATAAAAAAAAAAAAAAATAATAATAATAGAAATAAACTAGGTGGGACGGAAATGAAGGGACCCTTATACGAGGTATAAGTGCGTGTATCGTACGGTGGCAGGTCAACAAAGGGGGGGGCCAGAATACTGAAGAGACTACCACGAAAATAATAAAGGTTTCTACCCCAATCACAGGGCCAGCAACCACCCAGTGCAAGAAAGTAAACTAGTACGAGAATATAATTCAGGGTCCCGCAAAAAAATACTAGTGCTAACTCTAAGGGTACCGCCACGAAACAAAAAGTCTTATACAAGCTACATGAAAGATCGTACGAAGTAAAAGTAAAGAACGGAAAGTTAATACAGGAACACCCCCCCCCCCCCCACAAAAAAAAGGAAAAAGAAGGAAATACTGGATAAACGAGAAATTAAAGCAAAGATGCCACTAAGAAATATAGAAGGCACGGAAAAAAGGGACAGCGGTCGGAGAAGGGGGCGAGTATCCGAAGTCTAACACCTCTGCTATAAAAAGCGGAGTCAGCCAAATCTATCATAGAATAGGGGAGGGGGTGGGGGTGCTGAAGCTACAAGGGACCGATGGGCGACCTCGGGTGGGCGAGAAAAAGACAACGACAAAGAAAAGGAACTGGGGAGGGATGGGGGGGGGGAATATAGAGGAAGCGATAAAAGAATGTAAAAGATCTTACGTCTCCATTGGCAAGCAGGGGTTACCCGTTACAAAATAGGCAAGTGCGGTGTTATAGCCCTAGTCTACCCCCCGGGTCATTATGGGGTTTTAGGGCGAGGTAAGTCCTACGTAATCGGTGTTTACATGCAGTAACCAGTTCATCTTTCTTGTTTAGGAGTTGGTCCGTCGAAAACAACATTTGTAATATTTCCTCCGAGCATAAATTGCACGGACGGCGTCCTCCCGTGTAAGAGTTGGCTCTGGACAGTAATTTCCAAGTGAGATCGTAGTTGATGTTGTTGTCCTTGAGGTCCCATATGTGGCCCGAAAGTGTAGTGGTGTGGCGCCGGGCCGGGTTTCGGAAGGTATGTCTGTGTTGGTATAGCCGGGTCTTGAAGTCGCATGCGGTTAATCCTATATAAGCTTTGTTGGAGGTGTCCGTGCTCACGTTGCACTGGTAGATCACATTACGGTCTCTGCATCTGTTGTCGAGGGGGCAACTGGATGCATCAGGACAGTTGCACCTCATGGCCGGCTCTCCACTATTTAGGTTGTTTCTTCCATCGGGGTTGAGTTTTTTGTTGTTGGAGGAGACAATGTTTTGTGCAAAGTTAGGTGTAGTGCTGTAAGAGAGTTTGATGGTATTTTTGTTAATTATGTTGTGGTAGCGGTGTTGTGGTGGGAAGTGTTTTTCAATGAGCCTAAAGAAAATTTTCCCGATGGGAGTTGTCACCTCAGCGTTGTGGGGAGGATTGAACCATGTTACATTGCGTGAGCGGCGGTGTTGCCTGCTGGTTCCGCTAATGGGAGCTGGACAGTAGGATATTTCCTCCCGGAAACCACTCCGCTTGAGGGCCTGGTTGTAGTAAGGCGCATGTTCATCGAATATCTTCTCATTAGCTGACAAACGGGATATACGGAGGGAGATGTTTTTGACCAGGTTGTTGGTGATGTTCCTAGGATAGTTAGATCGGCGGTGGATGTAGTGCAGGTTGTCATTGGGTTTCCTGTATGGGTAGTACAGGTCATTATTGAGATCGAGGGTAACGTCCAGGAAATTAACTCGGGTCAGGGACGTTTGTAGGGTTATTTTAAATCCCCAGTCGCGGAAGAAGCTGATTAATTGTTTACGGACCCGATCTGTACTACTGGGGTTGTACCCTTTAAGGGTAAGGAGCCCATCATCACGGTACAATCCACCACCGAAAGCAGGAAACATATCGGTGATTAACTTTCCGTTCTTTACTTTTACTTCGTACGATCTTTCATATAGCTTGTATAAGACTTTTTGTTTCGTGGCGGTACCCTTAGAGTTAGCACTAGTATTTTTTTGCGGGACCCTGAATTATATTCTCGTACTAGTTTACTTTCTTGCACTGGGTGGTTGCTGGCCCTGTGATTGGGGTAGAAACCTTTATTATTTTCGTGGTAGTCTCTTCAGTATTTTGCCCCCCCCCCCCCTTTGTTGACCCGCCACCGTACGATACACGCACTTATACTTCGTATAAGGGTCCCTTCATTTCCGTCCCACCTAGTTTATTTCTATTATTATTATTTATTTATTTTTTTTTTTTTTTTATTCTACATATATATATATATATATTCTTTTTTTAAAAATTTATTTATCTATTCTTTTATTCACTTATTTGTTTATTTATTTATTTATGTATTTCTTTAGCCTAGCAATAGCGAGAGACTTAAGTCTTAGTAACCAGATTTTGCTTACTTTTTTCTCTCTCAGTACCTTTTATAGTTTTACCTTTCATTGTTCTACTTACCGTTTCGACCTCCTCCCCATCCCCCTCCCCAGTATCCTCTTTGACCTCACACCCAGCTGTAGCTGGCACTACCAACGCATGAATGGGTCTACTCCACCCCCTCTCCCTTTTTCTCCTACCGGCAGGTTTAGCTACCCCTTCCCCCACCAACTTGCCATCACAGATTTACTACTAACTAATGATGTGACCAATCCTGGTGATTATCTCTTTGACCATATATGGAATTACCCCTTGATAAGTTCAGCTATTTAAATACCAGAATAAATTTTCATTCAGTACAGAATTAGCCGTCGAAACGGCTTGAGCTCAGCCGTCAGGGTCTTACTTGTTCCTATTACCCACTCTACTACCCTAAGCACGCACACACACACACACACACACACACACACACACACACACACACACACACACACACACACACACACACACACACACACACACACACACACACACACACACACATATAATTCATTTTCTTTTCTTTTGACAGAAACTTAACACCGTTGGTATCTGCTGTTGGAGATCTTCTTATACTTCAATGCCATGCACACAACAAATGTTCCACCAAATCATATATCAGCCCTTATTCTATGAGGTAAGTGACCTTTCCTTTATGTTAAACTATAACATTTCAGACACTTAACCTCCTCTTTAGTGATGAAAAAAAGATTAATATATATGAACTCCTGCACTATGTTAGAATCAATTTCATCTCTGATCATTATGAGATGGTGCTCTCTCACTGATTCTATACAAATACTTTACTAGATTCAAAGTAGAAGCTATCATTTTTAATTACACACACATTTATGGCAGTGTAAAGTATTCTGATTCAAAACCACATAGTTTTGGGTTTACTTCCTTTGCACCACATCATAGGCATGTGTCTTCTTCTATAGCCCCCAATTTGCAAATATCTTTTGAGATAAATTTGGCTGATAAAAGCTGCACAAGATCATTGTGTATAGTGTGCATGTGTTTGTGTCCTGTAACTTAGCAGCTTGACAAAGAGTGATTGATAAACACCATGCTTGAAAATATATGTAGTAGGATCAGTATGATCTAAATTTGTTTAACACTTTAACATTTACATTACTCTATATTTACTATTGTATTTTTGTGGTAAAGACTTTATCTTACATAATTATCTCACATAACATCGAATCTATGAGATTTTGATATTATTTTTTTTGAGAACAATATCTTAACATTAGTATAAATGTCCAGTTATGGCCAGTTTAAACAGAAAGAGGTGAGAGAATTCTGGCTGGATATGGCCGGTTTAAATGCTAAAGTGCTAAAGCAGTGCCTCTTCATGGCCACAGTCTAGTGACTAAAATCACTAAAAGCACAAAAGAATAATCAAGTGTCAGTGATTTAGTGGATAGTATTATCAGCTGCAGATGGCAAATTGGCAGAGTCATTAGAACATCAGATAGTGCTTTCCAGTATTCATTCTGACTCTCTGCTCTCTGAGTTTTAATCGTTCCTAGGTCAACGTTGTCTTTCATCCATTTAAGCTCAGTAAAATTGCACCCTTCTAGTACTGGGGTAGATTCATCGTCATCATCATCACCATTTAATGTCCATTTTCCATGTAAGCTTGTTCCTCTGTATGTCTTTCTCACTTCCATTCTCTCACTCTATATCCTTCACTGGAAGGAATCTGCTGTATTTAGACCCGGAGAGGAGATGGGATCCACCAGGTGTAAAAATGCCCTAGAAACACTGTATGTCAATATGGCACCCCTATGACTTCCTCTGGAGTTACGGCTCCATCTATATACATATATTATTACCTATAGATTAGAAATAAAGGTTCCTGATTAAAATCCAGTAATGTACTAAGTACACATTCAGAAATTAAAAATTGTATAATGAGGACTACAAACTAATGAAGATGTAATCTAGATATAAATATGAGATACTTTTTTTCAGTCTCTAAATATGAAAATAAAAGCCTTGAAAAAATACTGTATTCATAACGTAAATTATATACATACCTACATAAATATACTTATATATACATATGTGTTGTTATTATATATATATACTTATATATATAAATATACTTATATATACATATGTGTTGTTTCCTTGAGCAAGACACTTTATTTCACATTGCTCCAGTTTACTCAGCTGTAGAAATGAGATGATAGGGACCCCAGTCCCTATCATTCCACTGCAAAGTGGTCGTGGAGGTGCCACGGAAAAAAAAAAAGCACCCAGCACTCACTGTAAATGAGGTTGGTGTTAGGAAGGGCATCCAGCTGTAGAAATCAGGCCAGAATCAGTTCCCGTCCCACCCTTGCAAGCAGGGAAAAGCGGACGTAAAATGAAATGATGATGATGATGATGATATACACATATCACACGCCTTACCTAAGTACAAAGTGAAACCTACTACAGTCAGTAGGCACCTCTAACAAAATACACCCCGTCCCACTATCCCCACCCCATCCACACCACCCCTTTCAATGTAAAGTTATGTTGGTACCACAACATCCAGCCCGAAACAAATGAGGTCGTGTAGGTGTCACGACAAAAAACACACAGTCCACGCTGTAATGTGGCCGTGTAGGTAACACGGTAAAAACCTCCCAGTTCTACACTGTAAATGTGGTTGGTGTTAAGAAGGGCATCCAGCCGTAGAAAACCCGCCAGACAGTCCTATGCAAGCAAGACAACCACTCTTGCCTCAAGTGGGAAAACTCCCGTCCAAACCCATGCAAGCGTGGAATATGGACGTTAAACGATGATGATGATGATGATGATATATATTTATATATGTGAATTTCGTATATTTAAAGATATAGCCCAGCTGAGAATAGAAGGCTGATGGCCAGCGCCATCTGGCAATTTCCAGCAGAAGCAGCAGAGGATAATTGTCTATTCATTTCTAACTTAACCCTTTAGCAAACGTCATGCTTATCTGTTTGCATTATTTTCAGGGGGGGTGGATTGGCAGTATCGGTAGAGGGTCGGACGCCATGCTTTCCAGCATAGTTACGTCCCTTTACGATCTGAGTTCAAATCCCGCCGAGGTTGACTTTGCCTTTCATCCTTACGGGGTCGATAAAATAAAGTACCAGTAATGAACTGGGTATTTGCTGGCCTTGTGCCTAAAGTAGAAACAATTATTTTCAGTTAATTGTGCTGGTGGATTGGCAGTATAGGTAGAGGGTCAGACGCCATGCTTTGCAGCACAGTTACGTCCCTTTACGAATTGAGTTCAAATCCCGCCGAGGTTAACTTCGCCTTTCATCCTTACGGGGGTCGATAAAATAAAGTACCAGTAATGTACTGGGTAATTGCTGGCCTTGTGCCAAAAGTAGAAACAATTATTTTCAGTTAATTGTACTCAAGAGGGTTATTAATTTTATTTGTTTGTAATTTTCTTAATTTTCTATGAGCAGGCTTGAAATTTTGTCAGTAGATGTTTAAATATCAATAATTTACAATTATATAATTTTACCTGATTTTTTTGGTCAACGAATCCGGACTTGTTCTCTGTTATTTCCCTCCAAAGAAGAGATTTCATCTCAAAATATCAGTACAGGTATAACATCTTGTGTCATCTTATTTTCTTGTTCATCCATTTCGCATTGTCATGGCCTTCAAACTTCATATTTTTATATACCACAGACTATGCTTCAAGAAAACTGCAACTTCCTCATATATGTATATATATCATCATCATCATCGTTTAACGTCTATCTTCTACGCTAGCATGGGTATATATATATATATCCCACCTTTGCAGGGAAAAGCGGACGTAAAATGATGATGATGATGATATATATATATATAGATAGATAGACATCAGATGCTGAATTTGATGACAACATAGTTCTAGTGACAAACACAATGAAGCGGGCAGAGGAGTTGACGTAGGAGGTGGAGACTGTGTCGTGGAGTGTGGTGCTGAGAAGGAATGAGATTAAGATGAAGTATCTGGAAGAGAACATTAAGAAGCCAGAGAAGATTATGAATGTAGATGGGAAGCTGCTAGAGTTTGGTTGAGGACTTCCTGTATCTGGGAGCAAAGATTGGAAACACAGAGGATGATGTGGTTGAGAGGAAGAGCAAAGCCTGGCGACGTGCCACAGTTTGAGATTGGTGTGGAAGTTGGACCTTCGTAAAGACCTGAAGATCTGTCTCTTCGTTTCTACAGTGGAGTCTGTGCTACTGTGCGAGTTTGAGACTTGGACACTGACCAAGAAACTCACTCAGATGATAGATTGGTGCTACATGAGAATGCTGATAATGACTCTGAACATTGATCAGTATACACTGAGGATGAAGAACTCAGGGCCGTTTGGGAGCCTCCAAAAAGTCAGCTCGAAAGTAACACAGAGGAGACTGAGCTTAGCTGGACATGCTAGAAGAAGGAGACCAAGGTTGACATATATTGATGCCCTAAGGACACACACTGGTCTCTGGGAGATGCAGAACATGGCGGCAATGATGAAGGACAGAGACCACTCGAGAGAACTCATCCATGGATCTCTGAAATTTTACCCGCCCTAGATATATATATATATACATAATTATATAATTAGTTACAACAGTGTGATATACAGGTACTTAAGTTCGTTGGGTTATACACTCCAACTCATTCAGCCTGTTATACAAAATTAAAATGGCTACGTCCACAGGTTGATTTGAAGTTTTAAAAAAATACAGTCGTAACTAATTATGCTTAACTCATCATATAGACAGTGCCCTTTCCCTTGGATATTACCTCAAAACTCATACTATAATATATATATATAAATATATGTATATCATCATCATCAATCTCATCATCGTTTAACATCTATTTTCCACGCTACCATGGGTTTAGACGGGAATTGTCCCACTTGAGGCAAGGCAAGATTGGTCGTCTCGCTCGTATAGGACTGTCTGGCAGGTTTTTTTATGGCTGGATGCCCTTCCTAACACCAATGATGTTTACAGTGTGGTCTGGGAGGTTTTTACCGTGTTACCTACACGGCCATATTACAGCGTAGACTGTGTGTTTTTTTTTGTCGTGACACCTACACGACCTTATTTATTTAGGACTGGATGTTGTGGTACCAGCATAACTTTACAGAGAAAGGGGTGGTGTTGATGGGGGTGGGGGCAGTGGGATGGGGTGTATATTTGGTTAAGAGGTGCCTACTGACTGTAGGTTTCGCCTTTATATATATATATATATTTGTGTGTCGCTTCTGGTTTTTTCTTTGTTTTATGAACCCTGAAGAATTCAGACAAATGTCTTTTTTTAATTTAGTTTTCTATCTTATCGGGAAATAATTGATGCAATTTAATTTTGATTGCTTGATAACTGTCATTAACTTTTCTATACAGAAGAAAATTGTCCCTTCCTTGGAGTGTATATTATATTTTTTACTAAATAATTGTAACTCAAATATTTTGTTAATTTTTGTATTGAAATATGAAGTGTAACTGATGAGAAGAGGTGCCATTATTTTCATTTTTCACATTTT
This sequence comes from Eledone cirrhosa, assembly GCA_964016885.1. NCBI lineage: Eukaryota > Metazoa > Mollusca > Cephalopoda > Octopoda > Eledonidae > Eledone > Eledone cirrhosa. Next base: position 75,078 of record CAXHJY010001691.1, read on the forward strand.
ATAAATATTGTTTTGTCAATCTGTAGAAATTTTAATGAGAATAAAGTTTTTATATAATGGTTAAAACAAAATTCAAAGCCATTGGGTACAAGGTGCTAAGATGCATTTTACATGGTGTAAGAAGTATAATATTGTGTGTCCTTTTTTTTTTTTTGTCCTTTTGTGTTGTTCTTGAGCAAGTTGTTCTATAGCCAGTTTAATAAATACCTTCAGTGAAGTTTCGGAGATAGAAATTGCCAAAATGAGGGTCCATATTGATGTACATTAACAATACAACTGGTATTTTGTCCCATTGTGTCGTATAGCTTGGCAGGTCATCAAATAGAATTCAGTGAAATAAATACTAGACTAAAATATATATTATGGTTAATATGATTGATTAACGCATGGATACCATACCTTTGCATGGCCACAACCCTGTAAAAGATCATTGTCTTGACAAACCTGTACTGTGTCCATAGCTTTTGAGGGTTCAGGTTAAATGTCTGATTATAGGTAATCTCACATGTAAAGAGGGGAGGCAGATAATGATGTATAAGTTATTTATTACCCTTTAGATTCCTATCTTTTCGTGGGTTTACAAAAAAATAACAGACAACGACCCTAGGATTCAGACAATTGTCCTAAATTTTATCAGCCATAGTTGCCATTGTTGGCATGCTCTGGTTTTGATTTTAACTGCTAGTTAAGGCTGGTCTCTCAGTCAGAAATTTATCTCATTACATTCTGGTTTTCCACCACTAGGTAGATATCTTTCTTGACTGCAAATACTTGCACAGTGACAGCAGTCATTGGAGTGTAGATAATGAAAGAAGATCTGCATTGATTAGACATGTTTGTGGTGAATGTAATTGATTAGATATACAGCAGGTGGTTTGTAAGTTAAATGCATGGGAGTGGTATTGGCTGATGTCAGTTGGATAGTTGTTTGAGGTGACAATTAGAATATCATTAATGGAGAAAGGAAGCAGGAAAAAGAGATGACTGAGCTCTGAGACATAATCAATTTCAGAGAGATAAATGTTAGATGGAGCTTCATTACTGATAACATGCAGTACTGATGATAATTCAAAGGTTGAACCTATATGTAAGTAAGTTTGCCAGAAGGTTCTTGTATCAGATATGACTGAATGATCTTTTGTCAATGGTAATTTTAAAAATTCATGAAAATGTTCAAAAACAAACAGTTTTAACATGACCTGCACTAATTCACCTAGTTATCATTACCACTTCCTGTACAATGAATCAATGAGAGAGACTTTATGTAATACTTGATATACTAGAAATATCAGCCAATTGTTCCTTAAATAATACCATACTGTCTTAAATAAAGCATTTATATGATAATGTAGTCAATGATAAAAACAAACACACAAAAAAAAAACCTAGATTGTCCAGGCTGGAATACTTGTGATCATTTTTCTACTCAGTTAGGGCTGACCTAGGGCTAAACAATTAAAATGGGCTGCGTTCTCTTTTTAATGAAAAAACATTGTGTCACTTGGTTTAGTACACTTTGTAACCATATTGCTCACAGGATTCATCCAGACCTATAAAGAAAACACATATAGCCCTTGTTCCCTTGCTCACCTCTACACAGAAATATCACATTATATATGGAGGCACATGACTTAGTGGTTAGAGCATTGGCCTTGCAATCGAAAGGTTGCGAGTTCAACTCTCAGACCGGGTGATGTGTTGTTTCCTTGAGCAAGACACTTTACTTCACATTGCTCCAGTTTACTCAGCTGTAGAAATGAGATGATAGGGATTGGGGTCCCTATCATTCCACTGCAAAGTGGTCGTGGAGGTGCCACGGCAAAAAAGCACCCAGCACTCACTGTAAATGAGGTTGGTGTTAGGAAGGGCATCCAGTTGTAGAAATCAAGCCAGAATCAGTTCCCGTCCCACCCTTGCAAGCAGGGAAATGTGGACATAAAATGAAATGATGATGATGGATGATATTATATTATGATTATTCTTTCCATCTTAGCTTATGTTTACACATGCATGATGATAGTCAACTGATCTGGAACCAGATAAGTTTCTGTTTTAACTTCCAATAACACATAAATTAACGGGAACTGGGTAAATAATACTTCAGGTACATATGTGTGTGTATGTGCCCTTACAGGAGGTAAGAGAGGATAGAAGTGTGTATATATGTGAATAATTGTACATCGACATATAGAAAAGATGCAATTTGTAGAATTCTGACTTAATGTTGTCAGAAAATAATTCATTATGAATGGCTGATAAGTTTCAGAAAGCCAGTATAATGTGGTCAAAATATATAAAGGGCAAAGAATGACAAATAAAATAAAACTAAGTAATGTTTTATCCAGCATATTTCAACATTATATTCCAGAGCTTTACCCTCTTTTCAAATGTAAAACAAAAATGGTTCAAACTAAAATATATGATTGATCATTTGTTTTGTTTTGAACTGTTTTCTTTTTACATTTGAGAAGAGGGTATTAGCCTCAAAATATTATGTTAGGGAAGAACACATTGATTGTTCATTTTGTTTTGAATCGTTTTCGTCCCCCCCCCCCCACACACACACAGACACACACACACACACATTATATATATGTATATATAAACCATGCTTGCGTGGAAGATGGACATTAAACAATGATGATGATCATATATGTATATACATATGTGTGCAAACGTCAAAGCATAAGCAAATTGAGAGAGAGATTAAGCATAAGAGGTATCAAGTGTTGTGTTCTGGAGAAGAGATTGCATTAGTATGGACATGTGATGCGTATGAAGGAAGACAGCTGTATAAAAAAGTGCAGGGCAATGACAATTAATGGAAGCTACAGAATGGGTACACCAAGAAAAACCTGGGACGAGATGATAAAAACTGACCTTGCTCACTTATACCTCTCTAAGACAATGACACTGGATCGAGATCTATGGGGCTATGCAGTTGTACAGAAGACCCGACTGCCATTGCATACAAACCTACAGTCAGTAGGCACCTCGTAACCCAATGTCCATCCCACCCCACCCACCCTACCCCATCCTCCCTCTCCCGTTCTGTCCACTGTGTCAATGACACAACAGTCCACACTGTAAAGTGGCCATGTAGGAGACACAGTGAAAAGGCTCCCAGACCACACTGTAAATGTGGTTGGTGTTAGGAAGGGCATCCAGCTGTAAAAAAAACCTGCCAGAGACACTTCCATAATGAGCGAGACATGGTCTCCCAACCATTTCTGCATCAAATAGAAAACCGCCTAACCTATGCTAGCGCGGAAGTTGGACCTTAAATTATGATGATGATATGTATGTATGTATATATATATATATATATATATATATATATATATATATATATCATCATCATCATCATCATGTATATATATATATATATATATATATATCATCATCATCATCATGTATATATATATATATATATATATATATATTGGTAAATGGAAAAGAAAATGCTGACAAATTGTTCACAGTGAAAAATAGTTTAATTAGGAATAAGTGAGAATTAGTAATAGTATTGGTTAGTATTCAGTTTTGGTTTTAAGTTTTACCGGTTGCGCATTTCTAATGCTTTTCAAAAATAATTTTGGCTCTATCTCAAAATTATTTTTGAAAAGCATTAGAAATGCGCAACCAGTAAAACTTAAAACCAAAACTGAATACTAACCAATACTATTACTAATTCTCACTTATTCCTAATTAAACTATTTTTCCCTGTGAACAATTTGTCAGCATTTTCTTTTCCGTTTACCAATATATCATAACTTGGGTGTTACACCTCTATTCTTTTAAATATATATATGTATATATATATATGGAGGCACATGGCTTAGTGGTTAGAGCATTGGCCTTGCAATCGAAAGGTTGTGAGTTCAATTCTCAGACCGGGTGATGTGTTGTTTCCTTGAGCAAGATTCTTTATTTCACATTGCTCCAGTTTACTCAGCTGTAGAAATGAGATGATAGGGACTGGGGTCCATATCATTCCATTGCAAAGTGATCGTGGAGGTGCCACGGCAAAAAAGCACCCAGCACTCACTGTAAATGAGGTTGGTGTTAGGAAGGGCATCCAGCTGTAGAAATCGAGCCAGAATCAGTTCCCGTCCCACCCTTGCAAGCAGGGAAAAAGCGGACGTAAAATGAAATGATGATGATGATATATATATATCATCATCATCACCATTTTACGTCTGCTTTTCCCTGCTTGCAAGGGTGGGACGGGAACTGATTCTGGCTTGATTTCTACAGCTGGATGCCCTTCCTAACACCAACCTCATTTACAGTGAGTGCTGGGTGCTTTTTTTTCCGTGGCACCTCCACGACCACTTTACAGTGTGGTCTGGGTGCTTTTTTTTTGCCGTGGCACCTCCATGACCACTTTGCAGTGGAATGATAGGGACCCCAGTCCCTATCATCTCATTTCTACAGCTGAGTAAACTGGAGCAATGTGAAATAAGTGTCTTGCTATATATATATATATATATATATATATATATAAATATGCACACGTTTAAGTTTGGGGGTTCATCACTGCAACTCATCCATCTTTGATTTAGAATCCTGTTGGTAGTGTGAGAATGGAGTTAATTATCACTGAGTAAAATGACAGGAAGCCGGGCAGGTGAAATTCCTTTAAATTTTTATTTCTCCAAACAATATGTACATTTCAGTGGCCAAGTGAGATAGGATCCTGGTTACATCATCAGGTGAATATTGCATAATAGTTATATAATAAAAGAATAATGGTAAACACATTCCAAGATGCTATAAGGAGAAAAAGCAGAGAAAAAATGTTTTTGACTCAAAGGCCATCATGTGGGCCAGTTGTTGAGTATTCTCATCAATTTTGTCTTGTTGGTTTATGTCGGTTGGAATTGTATACTTAGCATGCCAATTACTACTACCATACCATTTAATCCTGTTTGGACACCAGCTAGGTTTGGAAGGAGTGAAGAAGATTGAGTTACAGAGAAAAATCTTCTTTGGGGTCAAGCTTAAAAGTCTATAAATCTTCTATAAAAAATATATAATGGATGGGAGGTGGGGGTGAATTTGAGTGCACATCATCATCATCGTTTACTGTCCATCTTCCATAATCGCATGGGTTGAGAATTTGGATCTTTAAAAAATTTAACGTTAAAATTAAGAAATTGTTAAAAATGAAAAACGAAAAAATTAAAGTTAAAATTTAAAAATTAAAATTAAAAATTAAAGAATTAAGAGAAGGATAAAATGATAATAACAAAACTAAAAATATATTTGACAGTCATAATCACTTTGTTTGTAATGTGATGAAAAGAGTGTGATTCAGTAGCAACTGAGAGAATGGCCTCATAGTCACCGCAGGTTCTGAGACCTATCAACCTTTCCGAGCAAAATCTCTATTATTTCCAAGCACTTTAGGAAATGCCAACAGGCGCATGTTAACCCTGTGTAAACAGTAGAGTCTGTACAGTTGGCTGGTGAAGTAACGTATGCCAAGCACTTATTAATCGCAAATACCAGTTATGTTAAAGATCTTAATTCATTGAGTTGTGTAAAGCTGAAACGTTTTAAACAAAATTAAATTTAATTAAACTGGAGTAAAACACTATCTAGTCTTGGGTTCTTTACTTTGCTCGATGTTAAATTCCTCTGGGGTGTGAAATAGTCCTCCACTATACTATTTAAGGAGTTGGTTTAACATTCAAGAACAACTGAAATGTGCATGTCTGTGTTTATGTCCAGAAACTTAGCAGTTTGATGAAAAATAATTCAATAAAAAAGTATAAGTTCTTAATACAATAATTACTGGGATTGAAATGATAGACTAAAATGAAGGCAGTGCCCCAGCAAGGCCACAGTCTGATACCAGGAAAAGAAAAAGTGATTTGCTTGCTTTCTATATGTCTATGTATAGTCCCAAACACTGACATACATGCACACTGATATCGCCTGCATAAATAGATTTTCAAACTTAAAGATTACTTGGATCAAATTGATGTTTTTTTTTTCTTCTCAATTTAGAAAGAAAAGAAGTTGTAAACATTTGGCATAATTTAGGAAACCTTCATTGAGTTAGCATCATCATCATCATCACCATGATGATAATGAAGAATTTTAAGAGTTAATATATATGCTAAGATAATAGCTAATTTGAATGATTTATGAGAAGATAAGTTTTTAGAATGTATGGAGTAATAAATTACTACTGGTGTTTACATTGGTTTTTTTTTTCTCCATTATTTTACGCATATTACTATTGTGATTGTAAGTTCTTCGAAGCTATCATAGTTTTGTCGACTTTTTCTAAATATTTCTGTATGATATTGTTTATATATGGGATTACCATACATCCTGGTTTGAATGTGTACCAGTTTAGGTCTTCAAAATTTTATATATATATATATATATGTAAAGATATATATATATATATATGTAAAGATCAACCGGTCCATCGGGTATAGCTGCCGAGATGCTGAAGGCATCTGGGTCTGTAGGTCACACTATAACCACACGTATCGTTAACCAGGTAATACTAGAGGGGGCCATACCAAAAGATTGGTGCAGTAGCATCATTGTCAACTGCTACAAAGGTAAAGGCGATGCACTAGATAGAGGAAACTATAGAGGTATAAAGTTGATGGACCAGGTCATGAAAGTAACAGAAAGAGTTATAGCACAGCTGATTAGGGACCGGGTGAATATAGACGAGATGCAATTTGGGTTTGTACCAGGGAAAGGCACCACTGATGCGCTCTTCCTTGTGAGGCAATTACAGGAAAAGTACCTAGCTAAAAGTAAGCCACTCTACTTGGCATTTGTCGACCTTGAGAAAGCCTTTGACAGAGTTCCACGTGCAGTAATCTGGTGGGCTCTTAGAAAACTAGGAGTAGATGAATGGCTTGTGAAAGCGGTACAAGCCATGTATAGGGGAGCAGTCAGCAAAGTTAGGATTGGCAATGAGTATAGCGAGGAATTTAGCGTACAGGTTGGGGTCCACCAGGGCTCTGTTCTTAGCCCTCTCCTGTTCATCATAGTCCTGCAGGCAATAACGGAGGAGTTTAAGACCGGATGCCCATGGGAACTCCTGTATGCTGATGACCTCGCACTCATAGCTGAATCTATGGTAGAACTAGAGAATAAATTCCAAACCTGGAAGCAGGGACTAGAGAGAAAGGGCCTCAAAGTCAACATGACAAAGACTAAGGTCCTTATAAGTAGACGAGAAAACAGAACCCAGATCCCCTCAGGGAAATGGCCTTGCTCAGTATGTAGGAAAGGTGTAGGTAGGAACTCCATTCTTTGCCCCAAATGCAAACAATGGGTACACAAGAGATGTAGCGGGATCTCAGGAAGCTTAATTAAGAATGTAGGATTCACATGCAGCAGCTGTGCTGAAACAGCAAGCAAACAGCCACAGGAAACAAGTACC